>CM062653.1:41021142-41183021 GCA_031772095.1 Zeugodacus tau
AAAGTGTTTTCAGTGCGGTCAGAGTGGACACATCGCATCAAAATGTAGAAAGTCGTTAGGCAACAAAAGTCGAAAGAGCAAATACGTTATCCAATGATCAGCTAGTAGTGTCTAATAAATACTGCGTAATTTTTCAAGCTGAAATAGTACTGAACAGCCTAAAACTGTCTGCATTACTCGATACAGGGTGTGGTGCATCTCTGTTTACTCCGTTATGATATTTTTAATAAGTTTAGGAGGTGTCGAAACTAGATAGCGACAAAAGGCGATTGGTGGGGAATAGGGAAGAGCGACACTTACGCACAATAGGTTCATTTTCGTGTCAGCTTCGTGTCGATGGAATCGACATACCGATAGTTTTTCATGTAGTAGGGGAACGGAGATAGGATTGCTATTCGGCAACTCATAGGTGTAACAATATCCTAAAGTGGGTCGATCTAGAAGTGTCAGAAGACGGTGTAAGGTTTTTAGAGAAGAAGGGAAACAAAACCAAAAGTTCGGAATGATAGGGTAGATAAAGGGAAAGAGATAACTCAAGAAGAAGACGTTGTACTAGAATGGATGTGTACGAACTCCAGCGAGGTTGGATTGGTAGCTGCAGAACAAAGCACTACAGAAGAGTTAGATTTACATCATTTAAAACAGGAGTATGCATACGAAATAGTTAGCCGAGTTTGGTCGGAGCATATTATCTCAAAGGCTACACAGGCACAAGTCACCCATTGGAAATGAAGATTACGTTAACAGATGACACTACCAATAACTTATGAGGGTCCACGTAGGATGCCTTTTACGTAGATAAGTGTTTTGTAGAACAGCAAATAGGAAATGGTTAAATGAAGGGATTATACAACCTAGTATTTCTGATTATGCGTCGCCCATTGTACTAGTTCAAAAGAAAGTATGGGAGCAAGAGGCTCTGTTGCGATTATCGACGCCTTAACCTAAAAATAATGAGAGATAATTTTTCCAATGCTCTATCATTGATGACGTACTCGAAGCTGATTGCAAAGTGCCAGGGTATTTACTTACATTAGATTTGGAAAACGGCTTCTTCCATGTGCCAGTAGAAAAGAGTTCTGAAGAAAGTTTACATCTTTGTTACTCATAGTGGTCAATATGAGTTCCGGATTCGTTCCATTTGGGATATCAAACTCCCCAGCGGTTTCTCTCGAGATTTATTTTTTGCAATTTTTCAGGAGAGTACATACAAGATGGTACATGTGTGGCTTATATGGACGACCTTATCATTCCCACTCTAAGGCGATAAAAAGGAAGGAATCCATAAGTTACGCAGTGTTCTAGGACGAGCAGCAGAATTTAATTTACATATAAAATGGAAAAAGTGTCAGTTTCTGCATGGAGACCGTGGAATTTTTTAGGATATGTTATAGAGAAGGGTACAATTAGGCATTATCCAGAAGCCCTAAAGTTCGAGCAGTAAAAAACTTTCCTCTGCCACACGATCGTAAATCGGTGCAGCGGGTTATTTAGGGTTAACGTCATATTTTAGGCGTTTCATTGAAGGATACGCAAGTGATTAGCTAAACCTCTAGTCAGATATACTACGCCAAAATACGAAATTTTCCATAGACGACGAACAAGTCGCAGCTTTTTCAGCAATTAAAAGCCGCTCTTATAAGCGCGTGCACCAGTCTTCGTACGGTTGTAGCCCGCATAACCCGGAAAGCGGCAACAGAAGTACATACCGATGCTTTCAATGCATGAAGCTATAGGGGTGTTTTGCTTCAAAAAGACGTGAGACGATCAGTTGTATCACCCTATACAATATATGAGTCGGAAAAACCAGTAACCGGCCGAAGAGAAATACCACGCATACGAAGGCTATGGAGGTATTGGCGATAGTAGAAGCCTTGAAAAAATGGCGTGTGTATCTTCTTGGAGTATAAAGTTCAAAATCGTCAGCAGACTGCAATGCGTTCAACTATGGACCATGCTAGAAGAAAGATATTCCTTTGCGCGTCGTGCACGATGGGCACTTTTATTGCAAGATTACATCATTACGAGATAGAACATAGGATCCGGTAGCAAAAAATGCGCCATGTAGATGCGCTCAGCAGGGTATCTTGTTTGTTGCTTGAAGATACGTTGCACCATCGACTTCCAGCAAGCACAACAAAGGGGATGATTGGGTCCGAGCCGTAGTTAAGGTACTGAACACAAATAATGAGGAGTATGAAGATTTTTTACGTCAGGCAGGGCGTTTGCTCTATAAAGATCCCATCAAGGAACTTATATAGTAGTACCAACTTTGATGGAAAATGAAGTCATTAGGCTTCTCTCTCTCTAGCTGCATAAACAAGGACATTTCTCAGCCTTAAAAGGACAATAGATTCATTGAAAAAACATTTTTATATCCCAAGTCTAGCGGCAAAAAGCCGAAAAGGTTGTGAAGAGTTGCATAGAATGCATAATATCTGAAAACAAAACTGGTAGGAAGGAAGGATTTTGTCACCAATCAATAAAAGAGGATAGGCCTCTTTGGGACCTACCACGTAGATCACGTTGGTCCCATGGAAACCACAAGTAAATCTTATAATTATATTTTCGTAGTTTAGTCGACGGATTTTCAAAGTTTTGTGTGGCTATACCCCCACCCGAAACACTTGCACCGATAGCGTAGTGGTAAAACCTTAAAAACAGTCAGCCCTTGTTTGGTAACCCCAAGCGAATTATATCAAGATAGGGGAACGGCATTTACGTCAACATATGTTCAGGGATTTCACTGCATAAGTGAAGACATATACAGCATTTACTAATCGCCACCGGTGTTCCGAGGGGAAAATGGTCAGGTAGAACGCATACACAAGATCGTAGTCCCGATGATAGCAAAAGATGTGCGTCGAAAAATCCAAAGTCGTGGTACAAGTATTATTTTAGATCGAGTTCAGCAGACCATAAACAACACACCGACTAGAGAGTACAAAGTTTTTCACCCTTTCGCTTGCTCATACCAGGTAAAGTTGAAATGCGTGTTAATGGTTTGCCACAGCACTAGGTGAGAGAGCTAAATGAGGTAATGATTGAGGACTTAGGATAAAGAAAGGGAGTCGCAAACGAAAGGAGGCACAGCAAAATATTGCAAAAATTCAGAAGAAAATAAAAGATCTTTTTAACAAAAACAGAAAAGGAAAGCGTACAGTATAAGATTAACGAGCTAGTCGCAAATTAAACGTACTCAATACGGCAACAGCTTTAAAAATTGAGACCTAAGTTTTTTCGGTCCGTACAAAATAAAAACAGACTTTAGGACATGACAGGTAATGAAGTGGTAAAGCGTAGGGGACCACGAGGCCCAGGGCACACCACGACTGTCGCTGAAAATATGAAAAGGCAGGGGAGCCTTCATTCGAGGAGCGAATGCAGAGTCAGGAGGGCCGAATGTGGGATGGCATCCCCTGACAAAAGGGATATTTAGGAAAAGGGACAACACTAAAACGCATAGCGTGGGTTACTTCCATTTTTGCTAGACAGAGTTCTGAAGGTAGCCATCAAGCTAACATCGCGTCGCGCGCAGCTAAACCGAAATCATAAGTTAACGTAAAAGAACTTAGTGTAATAACTGATATGTGGAAATTATAAATCAATGTGAACTGAATTTAATGTAATAATTGGCAAAGTGGAAATAATAAGTTAATGTGAACTAAAAAGAGAGAAACAAAACTGTAACAACTAAATTAGTGCAAACTAAGAGAAAAGAAACAAAATTGTAATAAATAAATTAGTACAAGTTAAGAGAAAAAGAAACAAAACTGAAATAAATAAAATCAAAAAAACATTAACTAAAGTTTATCAATTGAGAAAAAAGGAGAAATAAGTCGTGGAAAGGGTGTCGAACCCCACATGTATATGGTATAATCTCCATTGAATGTTGGAAACCTTATGTATATGGGGGTTAGATGAAGTTATAACCCGATTTCACGTATTTTAGGCACGGAGACATATTATTAAAAGAAAGATATTCCCTCCGAATTTCTTCAACATATCTGAGAGACTTACCTAAATTTTCGGTAAAAAAAAAATCAGAAGTCCTGAGGTCCTCAAGTTCGATACATGGGGCCTTGAAATTTATGGTCCGATTTCAACGATTTTTAGAAGGGCGATGCCACACTATAAATGTAGTATTCGTGCAAAGTTCTGTTCCGATATTTTCACTAGTACTTACTTTATATATTGTAAAGTAGATCGACTTCAAAGTTCTGGTATATGAGAAGAAGGCGTGGTTGTCAACCGATTTGGCCTATTTACATACATACAACATATAATTGGAATGCAAGAGAAATATTACAAACCGAATTTTATTGAAATTGGTCGACTAGTTTTGGAGATATGGTTTTTGACCCATAAGTGGGCGGAACCACGCCCATTTAAAATTGTGTGTACAATTTTGAATGCAGCTCTTCCGTGCCTTCTTTGTAATGAAATTTAAGGTTTTTGTTCGTTTTCCTTACTGAATTAAAGCATTTTTAGTAGTTTTCAACGTAACCTTTGTAAGGGCGGTGGACGTGGTTATAATCCGATTTTGTCCATTTTTGGACTATATAAGGAAATGCCTGAGAAAATCGACGCCAGAAAACTTTGTTGATATAGCTTTAGTAGTTTACGAGATATGTCCAAAAAACTTATTAAGGGGCGGGGCCATGCCCACTTTCCCAAGAAAATAACATCAAAATATGCCCCTTCCTAGAATCACTTGCCAATCACAACTCTTGCTTAAACCAAATTCAAGAATAAAGGCTAAATCGCAGCGTGTAAATACTTTTGACGCAAAAAAAATGTGTGTAAATACTTTTGACTACTGCGAGTCATCAGCTCATTTGCTTATTTTTCCGCCATATTTCTAGCTATTCTAGCTAAACTGATTTCATTCGCTCAGGAATAGTTCAAGGTTTACAACAACATAGCATTTTGTTACCCTGCGACAACAACAACACGCAAAATCTTTTTGTGTGAAATTTGTAAAAAATCGTTCGATGTGTAAATAATTTTGACTACCTCCGTATGTATATGTGCATTGTAATTCAATGCTAACATATGAAAAGATAATATCCGTTTTAAATAATAATGAAATACATATTTTAAATTTATTTTTAACATTCCTCTATTATTATTATTGTATATTTTTAATCAGATTGTGGAATTTCGTTTTGGCAATAGCGACATAGTTTATACAGAGCAGCTGAAAATAAAAAAATATATATTTAAATTTTGATCGAAATATTTTATTATATAAATTAGTTGAAATTGGGACGTATATTTTATCGTATATACCTAAAATGACAATCACCACTATTATAAATAAATCTCTTCGGTTAAGAGGTCTGTGGCGTCGAAGTTCGGAAAACTTGACTTCACTTTTTGTAGTTGTATCTAGTGTTGTGTTAAAAGTAGTATGCTCATTTTTTGTAACAGAACTATTCGACGTATTTGTTTGTGCAGGAGTTGTAACTTGAATAATTTCTATTTCGTTAGAAATCCCTCCAGAATAATCGTCAGAACTTTCACTTAAGATATACTTTTGCGAAAGCAATAATATACATAATATAAGATATATACGCAAAAACATTTTCGCTGACGCGAGTACTGCCGAATATTTTTGGAACGTCTTTAAATGCCAAACACTTTTAATAAACTAATTCAGCCACAATCATTTAGTGTACATGGGATGATGTCAACGGAGCCAAATTCGTGTGAATATACTTTCTAATCCTACACAAATATATTATATATATAATAATATACATATATTATATTCATAATATATAGAAAGCATTATTATTGCACCCGCTCACTAAAGAATAAAAAATACAACAATAAGAGTTTTGAGCATAAATATATACATGCTGTGTATGCACGCAGAAAGTTGGCGAAATTGCTATCAATTGTTATTGCTATTTTTATACTCTCGCAACATGTTGCGAAGAGAGTACAATAGTTTTGTTCTCATAACGGTTGGTTGGTTGGAGGAAATCGGATTATAACCACGCCCACCTCCCATACAAAGGTTATGTTAAAAACTACGAAAAATACTTTAATTCAGTAAGGAAAAACACCAGAAACCTTATATTTTAGTAAAATTAAATAAAACAAGAAAAAACGTTAATTTCGGCTATACCGAAATATACCCTTCACAGGCAAATCTAAAGACGTAAGAAGAAGTAAGTAAAAAACAAGTAAGAAAGGGCTAAGTTCGGGTGTAACCGAACATTTTATACTCTCGCAATTTATTTAACTTTATTTATATTATATAATACACAATTTGACCCACATATTCGTCATATATATTGTATAAAGTCCATTGAAAGTCCAAGAGGTCCAAGTGTTCGATATATGGGGCCTTAAAAACCTATGGTCCGATTTCGGCGATTTTTAGAATGGGACTGCCACACTATAAACATAGTAATTGTGCAAAGTTCTGCACCGATATCTTCACTATTGCTTACTTTATATATTGTAAAGTAAACGTTTCAGATCGTCTTCAAAGTTCTGGTATATAGGAAGTAGGCCTGGTTGTGAAGTGATTTGGCCTATTTTCACAACATATCATTGGGATGTAAGGAAACTATTACAAACCAAGTTTTAAATTGAAATCGGTCAAGTAGTTTCTGAGATATGGTTTTTGACCCATAAGTGGGCGACGCCACGCCCATTTCCCATTTTGTAAAATCTGCCATTTCTTATGTAAAATTTGGTGTTTCTGACGTTTTTCGTTAGTGAGTTAACTTTTAGTAATTTTCAACCTAACCTTTTTATGGGAGGTGGGCGTGGTTATTATCCGATTTCTTTCATTTTTGGACTGACATTCGGACTTGAACTCCACTCTTCACCCTGATAACTTTGGTATATATAACCCTATATCTAACTCGTTTAGTTTTGGGTGTTACAAACAACCGTTATGTGAACAAAACTATAACACTCTCTAGCAACTTTGTTGCGAGAGTATATAAAAGGAAACATTTTACTAATTCTTTTAGCCGGGTTGTTTGCTAGAAACATTAAGGTTATATAGTTAACCGATCTGAACAATTTCTTCAGAGATTATATTATTACCTTGATTCCGATCGTTCAGTTTGTATGTCAGCTATATGATACAGTAGTCCGATATCGGCAGTTCCGACAAATGAGCAGCTTCTTGAAGAGAAAATAACATCTGCAAAATTTCAAAACGGTATCTTAAAAACTGAAGGGCTAGTTCGTATATATACAGACAGACGGGCTTGGCTAAATCGACTCAGTTCAACATACTGATCATTTATATATATACTTTATAGGGTCTCCGACGCTTCCTTCTGGGTGTTACAAACATCGTGACAAACTTAATATACCCTGTTCAGGGTATAAAAATTGCCGGAGTATCAAATGTTCGGTTGCACCCGAACTTAGCTCTTCCTTACTGGTTATACTCCCGCAACATGTTGCAAAGAGAGTATAATAGTTTTGTTCACGGTTGTTTGTAACAGCGAAAACTAAAAGAGTTAGATATGCAGTTGTACCTAAGATCTATAGAAATGAAATTTGGTACAAAGGATTATATCAGGGCATAGTAAGATGAAATGCCCCCTACTTGGTTTTTTGTGCATATCTCGTTAGTGGCTATATTACCCAAATAATACATTTTGAAAGTATACCAAATCGGTTAACTACCAAAAACAAATAAAGTAAACACAATATCTGGGATATAATGTAGCTTGCTGGTAAAAATAGTTCAAATCGGTCCAGGAACTACCTCTCCATGTATATTATGATTTTAGTTTTCTAGTGGATTCCGATATATGTGGGTGAAATTGTGTGTTATCTTAATAAAATTAAACAAATAAATTGCGAGAGTATATAATGTTCGGTTACACCCGAACTTAGCCCTTCCTTACTTGTTCTATTATAATATTTTTGAAATTAATTGGCTGTGATCACTGCAAACCACAATTTATTTCATTGATATATTCTATCTTATCAATATCGCAGCCATTTCAATTTATGGATTATCCAAAAATGTTAAAGAATATGTATTTACATATGTATATGTATGAAGATTTGTATACAAACATTTAGTAAGATTTCATGTCACCCATCACGCAAATGTTGTACACTAACAGAGAGAACATATACATACATACAATATGTTTGAAATAACAGAAAACATACATAATAGAAATGAGAAGGTGCAAATGTTTTATCAAATCTTTTATTTTTTTTTTAATACTAAATTTCGCAAGAGGAACCATTCAAAATACAAAGAAAAAAGCTATAAATACACACAATGAGTATTCGGAGATCATTTTCAAACGCGCATGCCCATTATACCTTAATATAGCAAAAGAGCACAAGAAAATAGTCACTCAAACGGCAGCGTTTATTCTTTGGACGTGACATAAATGATAAGATCGAAGAAATTAAACCAAATTAGTTTATGTTCGATACCCGGAAGCACGATCTTATATATTTTTTTTCATTAATGAATAAATTTCAAATTGTGTTATAAGGAAGGTAGTAGTAGTAGTAGGTAGACTCCACCTCAAATTTAAGGTTTCTGATGTTTTTCATTACTGAAATAAATAATTTTTAGTAGTTTTCAACATTTAGATGTTCGGTTATACATAAGAAAATTACCGAAACGACAAATACTTTTCGTTCGAATATATTAACTAATACATTTTGTAAGACATACCTCTTTACTAATTTAGTAAATAATAGGTTGTGCACTTTAAAATTGTCGGCTTTCTTTTTAATGGTTGTTTATTTTAAGCCCTAAGAATTCACGAAAAACAAGTAAGAAAAGGCAAAGTTCGCGTGCAACCGAACATTTTGTACTCTCGCAATTTATTGCTATATTTTTATTAAGATAACACACAATTTCACCCATGTATTCGGCATAACGTCCAACAGAATAACGAAAATCCACATATAATGTATATAGGCTAAGTAATTCCTGAACCAATTTCGCTCATTTTTCACCTATATCCTATATTTTTACATTATATCCAAGATTAAATGCTCACTTAATTTGGCTCAGATATTTCACATATTAACCGTTATATGCGGAGAAAAGCCCACCGTATTTTTGAAAAACATATAATTAGGTATATGGAGCTAGGGGAAGTTATGACCCAATTTTAATAATTTTTGGTATAGAGACAAAATATTTAATCTGAATTACATTAAAATCTGAGAGATTTGGCGATATTTCCTGTGAAAACGTACCCTTAGGCCCTGCGGTCTTCATGTTAGATATACGGCGCCTTGAAAATGTATAGTCCGATTTCGACAATTTTTCCACAAGAGAGTTTCATCATTATTATAAAGAGAACGAATCAGGTGGAATTCAAAATTGTATTATTTGGGAAGGTGTCATGGTTGTTAACCGATTTTTATAAGTTTTTTTATACGCCTATTTTTCACACGTGTTATCAATGTGTTAAAAATGTATTATATACCGAATTCCATTGAAATCGGTCGAGTAGTTCCTGAGATATGGTTTTTGACCCATAAGTGGGCGACGTCAAGCCCATTTCCATTTTGTAAAAAAATCTGAGTGCAGCTTCCTTCCGCCAATTCTTCTATAAAATTTAGAAAAACATCGTGTTATTGAGTTAACGCACTTTTAGTAATATTCAACATACAGGGAGATGGGCGTGGTATTATCCGATTTTACCTATTTTCATGGTGTATAATCGGGTACGTAAGGGAAATGGCTGTAGAAAATGTGTTTTATACTACATGTAATTAAAATTCGCACATAGCAACTTGCTGCCGCTTCCTGCTGCAACATTGAAACTTGTATGGGCTTAAATTGGAAATTTTAACTTAATTATTTCGACATGCAAATGCGTCAAGTACTCGAAAATGGTCTTAGCGAAAATGTAACGTGCTTACACTTATGTTCATTCACATTTATACGCCAGTTGGCTAGCCATTCTTCGACAGATCTTAAGTGCTCGGATAATATTCTTGATGCTATAATGTGGCATTTGTTACGGCTCACTAAAGCTGTGTCATCCGCGAAAGTTGATGTCAAAACATTATTAGCTGTTGGAAGATCGGCAGTATATATGATGTACATAGTTGGGCCTAAGACACTGCCTTGTTGTACACCAGCCCTTATTTGTCGTTCATCAGATATGAAGTCTCCCACTTTAACCATAAATTGTCTATTTTTTAAATAAGACTCCAAAATTTTATACAATTCTAAAGGTAGAATGTTTTTAATCTTATATAAAAGTCCTTCATGCCTGAGCTACGTCTAGAAATATAGCTGAACATTACTCTCTGTGCTCGAATGCTTTTCTTATTTCGTTAGTTATTCTATTTACTTGTTCTATTGTACTATGTTTTGCACGAAACCCGAATTGGTGCGTTGGTATTTCATTATTTTCGTGGAGGAAAGGAGACATCTTTGATAGTAGCACCTTTTCAAATATTTTAGAAAGGCAGGGTAGAAGACTGATTGGTCATTATGAAGACGGCTGTGTCTTTCCCAGGTTTATCTATCAGGATAATCTGCGACTTTTTCCACGAAATTGGATAGTATCCAAAACTTAGAATTGCATTGAAGAGCAAAGAGAGCACCTCTACAGCAATATTTGGTAACTCAATTAGCAATTTTGGGGTGATATTATCATGTCCTGGCGACTTTTTATACTCTCGCAACAAAAGTTGCTAAGAGAGTATTATAGTTTTGTCCACATAACGGTTGTTTGTAAGTCCTAAAACTAAACGAGTTAGATATAGGGTTATATATACCAAAGTGATCAGGGTGAAGAGTGGAGTTCAATAAATGATAAGCTCGAAGAAATTAAACCAAATTAGTTTATGTTCGATACCCGGAAGCACGATCTTATATATTTTTTTTTCATTAATGAATAAATTTCAAATTGTGTTATAAGGAAGGTAGTAGTAGTAGTAGGTAGACTCCACCTCAAATTTAAGGTTTCTGATGTTTTTCATTACTGAAATAAATAATTTTTAGTAGTTTTCAACATTTAGATGTTCGGTTATACATAAGAAAATTACCGAAACGACAAATACTTTTCGTTCGACTTTTTATACTCTCGCAACAAAAGTTGCTAAGAGAGTATTATAGTTTTGTCCACATAACGGTTGTTTGTAAGTCCTAAAACTAAACGAGTTAGATATAGGGTTATATATACCAAAGTGATCAGGGTGAAGAGTGGAGTTCAAATCCGAATGTCTGTCTGTCTGTCCGTCCGTCCGTCCGTCTGTGCAAGCTGTAACTTGAGTAAAAATTTAGATATCTTGATGAAACTTGGCACACGTTTTCCTTGGCACCATAAGAAGGTTAAGTTCAAAGACGGGCGGAATCGGACTACTGCCACGCCCACAGAATGACGATAACCAAAAACACATAAAGAGCTATAACTAAGCCATAAATAAAGTTATGATAATAAAATTTGGAACATATGATCACATTTGGGAGGGGTACATTCGAATGTAATCTTTTTGGAAAAGTGGGCGTGACCTCGCCCCCAAATAGGTTTTTTGTATATATCTTGCAAACCAATAAAGCTATATAAACCAAATTTTCTGCAGTCGTTTCTTTTAGCCCTTTCCTTCTACAGTCCAAAATTGAAAGAAATCGGATAATAACCGCGCCCACCTCCCATACAAAGGTTAGCATGAAAATGACTAAAAGTGCGTTAACTCACTAACGAGAAACGTCAGAAACACCAAATTTTACATAAGAAATGGCAGAAGGAAGCTGCACTGACATTTTTTTACAAAATGGAAAATGGGCGTGGCGTCGCCCACTTATGGGTCAAAAACCATATCTCAAGAACTACTTGACAGATTTCAATGAAATTCGGTATATAATATTTTCTTCTTTTTTTGAATCCTTCTGATTCTTTCACTTTATAATATATTCATAAGGCACCAATGAAGATAGCGAAATAAAACTTTACACAAATACTGTATATGATATGTGGCATCATTTGTTAAAAAATTGTCGAAATCAGACTATAACTTTTCAATGCCCCGGATATCGAATATGAAGAACTCAGTGCCCCATGGTAATTTTTCACCGAAAATTTCGGTAAATCTCTCAGGTATCTTAATTTAATTCAGAGGAAATATTTGTCTTCTAATAGTGTGTCTCTGTACCAGAAAAGGTTAAAATCGGGTCATAACTTCCCTTATATATGAATATATGAGAATACCTAATTATTTTCAAAAATACGATGAGCTTAATAGCTTAAAAATCGGTTAATATGTGAAATATATTTATGCCGAATATATGGGTCAAATTGTGTGTTTTCATAATAAAACAAGTAAGGAAGGTCTCTCGCAATTTATTTATTTAATTTTATTTATATTATATGATACACAATTTGACACACATATTCGTCATATATATTGTATAAAGTCCATTGAAAGTTGGAAACCCTAATATTAGGTTAGTAACACAGAGGTCCTCATGTTCGATTAATGGGGCCTTGAAAACCTATGGTCCGATTTCGGTGATTTTTAGAATGGGGCTCCCACACTATAAAGGTAGTATTTGTGCAATGTTCTGCATCGATATTTTCACTAGTGCTTACTTTATATATTGTAAAGTTAACTATTCAGATCGTCTTCAAAGTTCTGGTACATAGGAAGTAGGCATGGTTGTAAAGCGATTTGTCCTATTTTCACAACATATCATTGGGATGTAAGGAAACTATTACAAACCAAGTTTCATTGAAATCGGTCAAGTAGTTCCTGAGATATGGTTTTTGACCCATAAGTGGGCGATGCCACGCCCATTTTCCATTTGGTAAAATAATCTGAGTGCAGCTTCCATCTGCCATTTCTTATATGCAATTTAGTGTTTCTGACGTTTTTCGTTACTGAGTTAACACACTTTTAGTAATTTTCAACCTAACCTTAGTATGGGAGGTGGGCGTGGTTATTATCCGATTTCTTTCATTTGTGAACTGTATTAATAAGTGGCTAAAAAAGCGACTGCAGAAAGTCTGGTTTATATAGCCCTATTGGTTTCCGAGATATGTGCAAAAAACCTATTTGGGGGCGGGGCCACGCCCACCTCCCCAAAAAAATTATATCCAAATATGCCCCTTCATAGTGCGATCCTTCATACCAAATTTTATTTCAATATCTTTATTTATGGCTTAGTTATGGCACTTTATGTATTATGGGTTTTCGCCATTTTGTGGGCGTGGCAGTGGTCTGATTTTGCTCATTTTCAAAAGCAACTATAGTGAGTGTGCCAAGTTTCATCAAGATATCTTAATTTTTACTCAAGTTACAGCACAGACGGACGGACGGATGGACGGACAGACAGACATTCGGATTTGAACTCCACTCTTCACCCTGATCACTTTGGTATATATAACCCTATATCTAACTCGTTTAGTTTTGGGTGTTACAAACAACCGTTATGTGAACAAAACTATAAACTCTCTTTAGCAACTTTTGTTGCGAGAGTATAAAAATTGCGGGGGTATCAAATGTTCGGTTGCACCTGAACTTAGCTCTCTTTACTGGTTATACTCCCGCAACATGTTGCAAAGAGAGTATAATAGTTTTGTTCACATAACGGTTGTTTGTAACACCTAAAACTAAAAGAGTATATGGGTTGTACCTAAGATCTATAGAAATGAAATTTAACAAAGGATTATATCAGGGCATAGTAAGATGAAATGTGGTTCCGCCCCCTACTTGGTTCTTTGTACATATCTCGTAAGCCACTAAAGCTATTTTACCCAAATAATACATTTTGAAAGTATACCAAATCGGTTAACTATCAAAAATAAATAAAGTAAACACAATATCTGGGATATAATGTAGTTTGGTGGCAAAAATAGTTCAAATCGGTGCAGGAACTATCTCTCCATGTATATTATGATTTTAGTTTTCTAGTGGATAATGTTCGGTTACACCCGAACTTAGCCCTTCCTTACTTGTTCTATTATATTTTTGAAAGTAAATGGCTGTGATCACTGAAAACCGCAATTTATTTCATTGATATATTCTGTTTTATCAATATCGCAACCATTTCAATTTATGGATTATCCAAAAATGTAAAAAAATGTGTGTGTACATATGTATATGTATACAGATTTGTATACACACATTTAGTAAGATTTCATGTCACCCATCAGGCAAATGTTGTACACTATACATACATACATATGTATTTGAAATAACCGAAAACATACATAAATGAAATGAGAAGGTGCAAATGTTAAATCAAATCTTTTTGAGTACAAAATTTTTATTTTCGTAAGAGGAAACATTCAAACTACACAACTTTGGAAAGAAAAATGCACCAAACACTAAGGGAACTGTGAAAAAAGCTATAAATACACACATGGAGTGTTCGCAGATAATTTTCAAACGCGCATGCCTATTATATCTTAATATAGCAAAAGAGCACAAGAAAATAGTCACTCAAACGGCAGCGTTTATTCTTTGGACGTGGCATAAATGATAAGCTCGAAGAAATTAAACCAAATTAGTTTATGTTCGATACCCGGAAGCACGATCTTATATATTTTTTTTCATTAATGAATAAATTTCAAATTGTGTTATAAGGAAGGTAGTAGTAGTAGTAGGTAGACTCCACCTAAATTTAAGGTTTCTGATGTTTTTCATTACTGAAATAAATAATTTTTAGTAGTTTTCAACATTTAGATTACATTTGATATCCAGGTATTATACCAGCTTCCATGATTTCGTTTATTATTCTAGTGGATTTCAAGACGTATATGTGGATCAAATTGTGTGTTATCTTAAAAGAATTGCATAAATAAAATGCGAAAGTACTACGGTTATACCCGACCTTAGCTCTTGGTACCTGGTTGATTCTACGATAAGAGATAACTTGTGCGGCAAAGCTTAAAGAATTGTTTTTGTCCTTTATGTTGCACATCATATTAATGTAGTGTATTAAATAATATTACAATTTACTGCATAATTAACACAATTTTTTCTGAAATTCCTTGCAAAGTCTTAAAAAGAATCTCCCCTGGCTTGTCCCCTTGCTACTTTTTATTTTACTTTCGGACAATACACATATTTTTGGTAGGAAATGCTAAACCTAAACTAAGTTCAATCGGAAGTGAAATAATTCAAATTAATTATTGTTAAATGCAAAATAAAATTATTTTGTTTATTTCATATAATTTTTAAAATTATCTTTTGTCCCGACTTTTTTTATGTATCTACCTTGCCAAATTTTGTTCCATTGGTACGTCATAAATTCAAAGATATTGAAAAAGTCATGGGCTCATTTCAGCCTGAAGTTAAGAATACTAATCGCGAAATCCGTTTGAGCGCTGTAGTTTTTAGGTTATTGCGGCCCGATCGTGCGATGTACTGGATTCGCAAACTGATTTTGTCTCTCCCCTGACAATTCATATAACGTATTCTATTAATTTAATTTATTTGCCTTTATTGTTCTAAATAACTAATGCTGTGACAATTAAAGTGAAATAAATAATTAACCCAAAAAATAATTCAGTCAATTAAAACAATTAAATTTTTAATGAAAACGTCTCTCCCCTGCCGTATTTCCCCTGGCAAAATAACTGCCAGGGGAGAAAGTTAGAGACCAGGGGAGATACTATACATCATGACACCTGGACCGGAAGTCGTGAGCTGCTTGAGCCTTAATACTTACGTAAACTTCTGAACATGACACCTTCTCCACCTCCAGCCATCACCAGCATCAACAAAACCAAAAATATTAGCCTCGCAATCCAACGCAGAATCGCTTAAAGCTTACCAACTGATGCTACTTTGGACTGAGTGGACATTTGAATGTTAAAGTCATCTCTCGATGAACCAAAACCAAACTCTACAAGTACCTTATCATCCCCGTTCTGCTTTATGGTGCAGAAACATGGACTATGTCAACATCCGATGAGACGGCACTAGGAGTTTTCGAGAGAAAGGTTTGGCGGAAGATTTATGGTCCCTTAAACATTGGCAACGGCGAATACCGCAGAAGATGGAACGATGAGCTGTATGTGTTATTCGACTACATAGACATAGTCCAGCGAATAAAAAGACAGCGGCTACGCTGTCTAGGTCATGTTGTTCGAATGAACGAAAGTGCTCCAGCTCTGAAAGTGTTTGATGCAGTACCCACGCTGGAAGCTGTTCCCTGGCCTAAGCCTCTATTCCGTTGGAAAAACCAGGTAAAAAGTGACCTACTTTCTATTGGTATTTCCAATTGGCGACAAATAGCTAAAAGGAGAGATGACTAGCGCGCTCAAATAGATTCGCATAAGCGGTGCATACGCCAAATATGTATATTAGGGTGTCCCTTAAATTTCGAAGTGTTTAATTTTTTATGCATACCTTCTTAAAAGTTTTGTTTTAGCATAATACTATTTAAAAAAAAATATCAGCTCGTTTTATCAACGTTAACCCGTGCCGACTTGCGATTGAAACTTGTTCATACAAGAACCGCGCAACTGAGCGCTGCAACCTGTAGCGACAGGTTGCAATTGCCATTTCGTATTTATGTTTCAGGTCATTAGAGTGCAATTGTTTAATGCATAAAGATGTCGGTTGAATTACGAAATGATAAACAAAATATTTTCCTTATCGGTTTTCCTAGCCATCAAATTAGTGGTGCAAAATTACCATCAAATCGACAAGTTCTCGCTGTATTGTTTTATAATATTCGAGAAGTAAAATTGACTGTCAGTGAAAGTGCAAATTTAGTGATTAGGGAGTGTATCATATATTGGGAAAAGGCAAGAATTCCCACAAAAGCATTTCCCAACTGCGTAAAGAAACTAATAGACCTATATCATTCATGGAGAGAACTGCAAAAAAATATCAAAAAAACTCAAGTAACGTTTAAAAATCGTGAAAATGATTTTAAGAATAATCTTGATAACTTATTTGATATCGCATATGCTAATGCTTTTGATATGATAAGAATAGAGGAAGACAAACTATTTCTGATTAAACAACAGGAGCCAGGTCGACCAGGATGTCTTGGTGGTGTGGACAGAAAGTTAGCGGATAAAGAAGAAAGAGCTAAACAAAGACAGATAGGAGAAGAGGAAAGAAATATCAGACATAGGGAGTTATTGGCAGTCCCATCAACTTCAACAGCCATTAATGTAATAAACTCAGATGATTCAGGGGAAGAAGAGATTTTGGATACACAAAACGCAGTACCAGAAGAAGCTCAATGCACTAAAAAAAGAGGTCGAAAAAATATTGTAACACCTAAATTTGTTGCGACATTGGATCGATGTCAACTCAGCATAAGAGACTCTGTTTACATTCTTCATGCAGTCGTAGAGGCACTTGGTCTAAGTAGCGATGATTTCACCATCAACAAGTCCTCAATTCAGCGAATTCGTACTCAGACTAGAAAATCCAGAGCAGAAGCAATAAAAGCTGACTTTCAGAACAATATACCTGATGTAGTAACAGTTCATTGGGATGGGAAACTTTTACCTGGGTTGGACGTGCGAAGTTCAAAAGAAGAACGTTTACCAATTATTGCTTCATTTGACAATAGAGAACAGCTTCTCGCAGTACCAAAACTAGACAGTTCTTCTGGTAAGGATCAAGCCAATGCCGTTTCAATCGCCCTCTCCGATTGGAATCTTAATGAAAAAGTACAGATAATGTGCTGCGATACAACTGCTTCTAATACCGGCCGTTTCAGTGGAGCTTGTGTTCTTCTAGAGCAGATTTTAGAGAGAGAGTTGCTGCTATTTGCTTGTCGCCATCATATTTATGAGCTGGTCCTAAAATCTGTCTTTGAAATCAAACTGAAACAAGCAACTAATAGTCCTGACATTCCCTTCTTCAAAAAGTTTAGAGACAATTGGAAAAACATCGATTCTAATAATATTGAACTCTGCCTTGATTTCATACAGAATTATACTGCTGAGACTGATATTACATCCTTGTTGATGTATTATAAGGCAGAACTAGACAAATCTTTTGTAAGAGATGACTATCGGGAGTTGGTAGAGCTATGTGTAGTATTTTTGGGAGGAGATAAAGAACGTAAAATAAAAATCAGACCTCCTGGAGCTATGCACCAGGCAAGATGGATGTCAAGAGCAATATATTCATTGAAAATATGTTTACTGCAGTCTCAATTTCGTATGAACGCTAATGATAATAAAAAGGCTCTGCAAGATGTTTGTTTGTTTATTGTAACATTGTATGTTAAACCAAGGCTTCAATGTTCGGTGGCGACTAAAGCACCAAACCAAGATTTGTGCTTTTTGAAAGCATTGAAAGCGTATGAAAAAGTTGATGCAGCTATATCTAAAGCTTCCATAAGTAAGTTTAGTCAGCATTTATGGTACCTTTGTGAAGAAACTGTTAGTTTATCACTTTTTGATAATAAAGTTGATAATGAGACTAAAAGGAAAATTATTGCCAACTTAAACAGAGAGGAAAAATATTGGAAAGCGCTACATTCCATCGACGCTAGAAATGTCTAATACGTTGTTTGGTAAGTCTAATTTTTATAGATCTTATGTATATTATTTTTGTTATTTAAAATTTAATATATTTTTGTTTTGTTTCAGATAAAACTCTGGATGATTTTGTTTCTATGCGGAGCATCCATTTTTTTTTTCAAGATTTCAAATAGATGCAAGCTTTCTCCACGTCGATGTATCTGCTTGGGAAGGTAATGCTGCCTTTCAGGATGCTTTACGAAAAGTAAGCCAGTTAAAAGTCGTAAATGACACTGCTGAAAGGGCCGTTAAATTAATGCAAGACTTTAACGGACTAATCACAGCCGAAGAAGAGCAAAAACAATTTTTATTACGATGTGTCCAGGAACATAGGCACTTGTATCCAGATTGTAAAAAAAATACTCTAAAAAGAAGTTATCCTGCTTAATTTTAAGGTTCTTTTAATAAATATTTGTCTAACCTAACCACTTTTTTTATTTAATAGCGTTTTAATCAATTTTACAGTAACACAAATAATAGATAGGCTATATCTCAGAATAATGGCCATATACTAAGACAAAGAAAACTTTGGGGGGTTGGTCGGCACGAGTTGCACTCGTCGTAGAAAGATGAAAATTTATATTTGAGTATATATTTACATTTATAAAAAATATATAGGGTATGCGTTTTGAATTTCTAAAAAAAAATTTTTTTCGTCATATAAGGGACACCCTAATGTATATATACATATATGTATGTATATATAAATAAGATCAGGTTGGCTAGACTCTCTCCATGTCAAATCTTCTTTTGACAGCAGAGGATATATTACTTCTTTAAAAAGTCAGTAAATGCTTTTGAAAGATCTTAAGGTTTAATATTTAATATTTGTTTCGTTTATTTAGGATAAAAAGTGAATTTATTGATTTGTTATTTTCATTTTATGGGTTATTCATCTAGGAAAGAGAGTACCTTTAATTTGTAATACTATTTTTAATTTATTTTTTGCTTTTGGTAAAATAATTATCCTTACCATAAACTTTAGGTCTCTCCCTTGTCGAAAATGTAATAAAATATTTATAAAGTGACTTGCCCTTACGTGATAAGACAAATAAAAGGGGCAACAATCATAATACAGAGGTTTGATGAAAAAAATCCAAAGTTTCTTTAAAAATGAAAGAATTCACAGAAACAGACAGACAAAAAACTGACAAACATTCGGTTTTCGAGTCATCCTGATCAATTATATATACACAATATATACAACCCCCCTCTCACTTTAGCAACTTTGTTGCGAGAGTAAAAAAATATGCGAAGGGACAGAAAATAACTTAAATGTAAGAGAGTATTAAGGAGAACGTCGTAGCCAAAGCACTTATCAAATACTACATTTCAGCATTGGCAGGGGCAACGTTGCCTCAGTAATAAGGTCAGCCGACGGTGTTAAAATATGGATGAATGGATGGGTATGTTATCTACACACTTCGAACAGCGTTACTCTAACATATTGCACAGCAAATTCTTTTTATATGCAATCGTCGAGTGACTTAACTTTGTTCAACACTTCTTATAGTTTTCCACCACACAAAGCAAGCAAGTTCAGAACATATAAATTGTAGATTGCCAGATCAAAAGTGTTTTGCAAACACTTTTAATTAGTGACAAAAAATATTAATTTTAATTTGGTTATTTGTAAACAATAGTGTCAACCAACGACGTCATCAACCACTATCTAATCTAACGAATCACCAGATACGACGCCACTCACCTCGTCACCTTCAATGAACACATAATAAAAACATATACTTATTATATAATACATATAAACACGTAAACACATACATTCACACATACATACAAGTTTACGCAATCGTCAGATATTAAACAAATTTTGCAAATGTAATGGGTATAAGCAACGACAAACACATACACCTACAAATATATTGTCTACCACATTTCAGATGGGTTCTAATGTGATATACATCAACGACATCAAGCATGAGACCGCATGCAAACCCATGATTGAATACTAAAGGTCCAAACCCAATGCTGGCTGGCTTTGCTTGCTTTCGTTGACTTTGCGTACTTTGAATGCTTGTATGACCAAATGAGTGCTTTGAATGCTTTCAAAATAATGTCACAATCACTGTTGCCACACACTTAATTTTTTGTAAATCAAAAAGTCAATCAAAACTTGGTAATAGTTTCATGTTAAATGTTATATTATTATAAACTCTTTGTAAATTTCTACATACATATATCAAATATTTTAAATATTCTACATTTTAACTATTTGTACTGGCAAACGCATATGTGATAAATATTTGAGTGTCAATGTAGCATCAAAAAAATTACTGAAATTGGTACATTTCGCCCAAACTGGTAACTCTAGTTAGAATATCAAATGTCAAAAGCCCCAGAAGCGCTGGCAAATAGAGCATAGAGCTATTTGAAACTTCAAGCGCTTGAAGCAAAGCTACATTTGGTCTCTTTTCATATGCTGTAGTATAGTTCTATTCAGTTTTGACAGTTCCCACAGCAAAGCAAGCAAAGCCAGCCAGCATTGGGTTTGGACCTTAAGTGCTTGATGCTTATGACAGCTAGACTGTATTGCCAGTCAAGAAGAAGAAGACTGTATTGGCCGATGGTGAATTAATCTCGTTTTCCCCCGTTTACTTGTCTCTCTCTCTCTCCTATTATCACAAACAGATTACTGGGAACTTGGATGCCACATTATTCGGCAACACTGCCATCCGTCTGTTGAGTAATATCTTTGTGATGACGACATTGACATTGCTCAATACCACCATTGCTATGACTGTACGCGAATCGACGGAGGGACGCTGCACAGTGGTTCCGCTTGTATGAAGACGCGGCCAGAAATATTTCCCGTTGAGATATCGCTATGAAATTTTCACTAAAAATTTTGAAATATATTGAAAATATAATATATGGTAAAAAACATTGGACCCATCGTGTGACTATATCCTATAACTTTTTATACTCTCGCAACATGTTGCACAGAGTATAAAAGTTTTGTTCACATAACGGTTGTTTGTGTCACCAAGAAATAAAAGAATTAGATATGGGGTTATATATATATAAATGATCAAGACGACGAGTGGATTTGAAATCCGGATGTCTGTCCATCCGTCTGTCCATATGTCCGTGCAAGCGATAACTTGAGTAAAATTTAAGATATCTTAATGAAACTTGGAACACATTTTCCTTGGCACTCTGAGGAGGTTGCTTTCGAAAATGAGCTTTAGTTGATAAGTATTCGCTGCGCTGTGAAAATGAGCATGTACTCACGTCTTCAATTCTATTTTGATAAAGTCCCGTTAGATTTCCAGATAAAACTGTTTTTGGTCATTTTAGAGATAATTCGTTTAAATTTTGTCAAAATATTCTAATTCTTATCCCGAGATTGATTAATATTCTTGTTTATAACAAATACGATTTATAACTATCAACTTTATACTTTATTATATTTTATTCCTTTTTACACTTTTTACGTAAGGATGTATATCAGAGTTTGTGACAAAGTGACAACAATTTATACTTTTATATTGTCCAACTTTATAACTGTTTTCACACTAGAGCGAAAGATTGTGTTGGTCAATTGTTGCCAATGCAAACACTTTTTGTTATATTTCTCAGTTGACTTTAGTTTTTGCAAATTGTGTAATTTTTCAATAATATATATTTATATATGGTGTTTCTGGTAGATCATTTGTTTGGTAGCATTATGAAATTTTCCTGTTTAGACTAATGTAAATTAAAGCTACCTTTTGAGATTTGGAATGTGAATACATATATATATTTTAAATAAGCTGAAATTTTTACTGAACAGACATTTATTATCTTAATGATAAGAAAGCCAAGTTCAGGAGGTGTGATAACTTTTCTTCACACCTGTTTTGTTAGAAATATCCACGCTACATTAACTTCTGAAGCTATGTCAACGAAACTCTACAGAATCATAATATCCTTTCCCCATCTTCTACTGCGTTATTAACATAGTCAGTTCATCATACTACGATATACATATTTTGGTCAACACGTGAAGTATCGAAACATTTTCCACAATTTGAATTTCGACAAATAGCAAAAGTATTTAATGCTGCACCAGATCTTACCATATCCTTAGTTAATATGTATGTCGAGGTACTCGACGTTGAGTTGCCGGTGTGCCAAATAAAATAAGATGATTAGTTTTTTATATAAAATAATTTTGTGTATTTGGGTGAGTGGGGTATATGATATACAATGTATGTTTGGGTGTACGAAATGTACAATTTGTTAGTGTTGTATTTATACAAAAGGGTGAGTGCGTTTATATATGTATGTACATATGTATATAATATATAGGTAGGTTACAATTTAATCTTACTTTTATGTTAGTATTAGATTAATGTTTATAACTATGACCTGATATATGGGTGGGTAATCCCGCGTTGACTTGAAGGCTGTTTACTTGTGGTTGTTGTAGATCTTTGTTGATCCGCGGTGAGTTGTTTTGGCGCCGTATTGTCCGTCCGTAGGTTCTTTCCTCCTTCTTGGGTTTTTGTTCTCTATTGTTGTGTGTATATTCGCGGGTTATGTTGGCGCTGTTGTGCATTATTGCATTGTCCTTTAATTCGTATTATAGGACAATGCAGGGTTGTGTTCATCTGGCATGAACAATGTATATAATATAAAACCTATACACAACAGAACTGTGAGCAGAGTTTCTTCTTGAAATGTGGTCCAAAAAGTCTTAATAATTTTTGTGTCACGAGATGGAATAATATACTTGTACTAGCTTCTCTTAAAAACAATAAACAGGGTATGGAAAGTTTGAAAATAAGGCAAGGTAAGTAAGACTAAATTTGGTTAGCTTAATTATACCACTGATACAAAAGTTAATGTTTTATTATTTACGAGCTGTGATGCTTCTAGGCAGGTTCGTAACTTCTACGGGGGTCTATGGATTTTAAAAATTATAAATAATAATGTTAGGCCTAGAGAATGGGGGAGTACATGTTGTGACCTACACTGATGATGTGGCGGTATCAGTTTGGGGGAAATTCCCAAATATGCCCGCGGACCTTATGGAAATAAGGTCAAATGAGATAAATCGGTGGGATAACCTGTGGATTAAGCATAAATGAAACTAAAACTGAGATAGTGATGTATACCAGGAAACACAAGATTCCAGAGTTCACACCACCTGCAATAAAGGACACCTCGCTATCAATAATTTGGGACTAATTTTAGACAGGAAGCTATCATGGAAATAAAACTTGGATGCTGGGGTAAAGAAGGCAGATGTAGCACTATACACCTGCATAAGGATGGTTGGACCAAAATGGGGACTAACACCCCGCATATCACATTGGCTCTACACGGCTGTGGTAAGGGCGATTATGAAAAGGTATATTGGTCTGGTGGCCAATAATGGAAAATAAATTCGCAGTAAAGTTTTTGTAAGTTTACAAAGAGCGGCATGCAAATTAAAGAAAGCCTTCTCGTTCCGTCAAAAAGAGTGTTAACGACCAAACACATATTTGTATTCTCGGATAGCCAAGCGGCTTTAAAATCGCTAAAGCCCCATAGAATATCATCAAAGATGGTGAAAGAATGCTTCGATTTATTATTGCCAATGACGTCACATTTCACGATATACCTGCAATAGCCCCAGGATATAGTGATATTCCTGGAAACTGTGTAGCAGATGAACTAGCCAAATTGGGCACCACACTACAGTTAGATGCTAATAAAGAGGGAGATTCAACTGAACCACAATGGAAACAATCACCGACTTGCTCAATAAGCAGACAAACGTGGCCTGAGTGGAATAAGAGCCGCACTTGCCACTTATTGAAATTTAAGAGGACTGACCTAAGAACCCTATTAGGGGTGTTAATGGGTCACTGTCTGATTGGGAGACACGCCAGCAGACTGGGGATACCTTTCAATAATTACTACAGAAGCTGCCAAGAAGAAGAAGAAGAAACAATTAATTGCAATCATTCGGTTTGGCAATTTTAATGCCAAACGCTTGCTTACATGGCTGTGGAAACGGCTGATAGTCACTGCATTAAGTAGGATGCTGCATCCTAACTAAGAATACTGATACTTATTTGCGCACAAAATAAGCTTGCAAAAAATAAATTTGGTCGCAAGTAGCTGGTTTCATACGTATTTGCAATTAGTAGGTTTCAATGTCGTACATGGCGTATGAGTGACTTCAGAGTTCATAGCTCTAATCAACAGTTATTCATGTATGTATGTATTAGACGCAAATGCATTTTGAATGTCTTACAGACCATAAAAGTCTAGACCATTAATATAATTTATGTTGACGGCTCACTTAAGGCAGGATTCTGCATTTCATACCAGAACGCTATAAATTTTCGGTTACTCTCAGCAGCTAAACCAACACCGTTTCCATGGCTATAAACAAAGTTTTCCTTCTTCGCCATTTAACACTTGGTTCAACGATCCTTAATATCAAATTCAACGGCAACACTCACACTGGTGCAAATGTATTTGGTCAGAACACTACTTAACTTTTATCTTTCCTTTGTTTGCCATTTTGGCATCGAAGCGCTTCTGATTTTCCACTTCACTGGCTGCCTGATGTCTGTATTTTGTCGTCTTTTTTGTCGCTTTTCATCAGTGGGTGGTTTGAAGTTGCATAGGCCGCAATAACATCCCATGGCGCTTTCTGAGGTTTGTCGCTTGAAGTTTTGCAACCACCAACTTCAAAAGGTATTCGAAAGCTTTGTCAAGTGCTCACAGAAGCAACCATTTCAATGTTTGGGATTTATTTTTGAAACTTTCCTCCTTTCTGGGTAGTCCAAGTGTATTTTACAATACAGAATTACGCCCAAATATACCATCACTAACACATGCATTTACCGCCCTTTTTGTTATTTTCTAATGTCACGCATCATCATTCAGATAAATGATTTCTAAGTAAATACATTTTCACATGGGAATCAGTTTTAGACTTCTCTTTTGATTAATTCAATCGAGCAAGTAACATATTGTCATGTTTTCCGTTAACTTTTAACACATCGTCAATTTATAAAATTAATTATTTTATTCAAAATTTATTGAATTATTATTATTTATATTCAAATAATGGAAATTTATAATTTTTTTAATATATTTTCTTGTATATATTTTAATGCTCTTGCCACATGTTGAACAGAGTTTGATTTTGATTTGCGTGTAGCGTCTAAGCCAAAAAATTTTCAGGGTGACGCGTGTCTAAATGAGACATTGCCCGGTTTACAAATTTCTTTTGGTTGTTTGCAAGGATAGGCTGCTGAAACTTTTTAATAATAACAGAGTCAGAATTATTTTGTTTGTTGTTTGTCTATACTTGTTTCAAAAAGAGTCGATTAGACGTAATGAGAAAAATTCTGATTTTGAATCCACTTTGAACCACTAGAAATTTTATATTTTATTATATTTCTCTACACATGCAATTGGTCCTTTGCCAGATAACCGTAAACAATACACTTGGCTCACATTAGTTAAAAAAATATGGAAATCAATATAATTCAACTAGCGGCAATATTATATGGATGTTATTCGAAGCCTAGAAATTTTCATTGAAAAAACAGTTATTATCTTATATATCGCTGAAAAGTTAATAGCATTTCCATGATACACCAAAACATGCTGTTAACTACGAAAATAATAAAAAAAATCTGAATATCTGGTATTCTAAGGATTTCGGAGAAACTGTAGAAACCAAATCTTATTAAAATATAAACGAAAACTCAGTGGAAGTAGATACCATACGAGGACACATACGAAATAAATCACAGCATCACAAATCAACGAAAATGGACGAGATGAGACGCGACGAGCCAAAATAATGCTTCCGAAATAAATTTAGTGTCAAATGTCCGAAAGTGATACCTAATAAAGGTAATCAATCTTTGATCGATTTAGTATATTGACACCGGTATATTGATTTTGTAGTTGTGTACTTATTTCTTTCCTAACTAGTCAAGTACTAGCGAATACGGTTTTAGTGAAGCTACTTTAGGTTTTAGAGGAGCTGAAGCTGAAAAAAATTATATGTTTCCTTATTTAAACGAAAATAACTCATAAATCTATAATATACAAAAAAATATGATTAAAAATCCTCAATATCTTAAAATCAGAATGAAATGGATAAACCAAAATGAATGAATTAATTGTTAAGGGGAGACTAGTGATTGCAGTGTTCATTACCGCAATCATTTTTGCCCTGCATATATTTAGTTGTGTGATTTTATTAATAAAGCGACAAATTGCTTAACATGTCGCCAAATGTTGAGAGGGGATCTTTGCTGTGTTGGTAAAGCGTAAAAATTTTTAGTAGAAATATAGTAAACATTACTGTGGTTTAGCATTATGTTGATTTAGAAATACCATTATTGAAATATGGTTCCATATATACTTCAAGATAGGTGTGAGTTTTCTTAAATCAAGCGTTTTTTCTTCTAATGGGCCGGTTTTCTACAATTTTGCTATTAAAAAATATTGATTAAACTATATAAAGCTTTTGCAGACTTTTTCATGTCAATCATCGATGTTATAAAAACAAATAAATTACTCATTTTCAAGTTAATACATATGCAAATACTGGTTATGTACGAGTAAAATACGAGGAAAATATCTAAGAAAGAAAATAATTTAACTTAATGCGCTCCAGTCGAACTTTCGATTTTGATTGGAAATCGGTGAAGTTTCTACATAAGGATAATACTTGTTTTACTGCAAATTTCATTTTCCTTAGAGCTGGTCGCTTTGGGTCTTTGGATATTATTAGTTTGCCTTAAATATTGAATTCCCATGTTGGTAAAGTGTATTTCTTGGCTTGAATTTCTACTATATTTTGAATATCAAAATTCAAAAACTAAGTTTCGGTAAGAGTCATACTGGAATATTATACAATAGGATTTTTACTTCAGGATGAAAATATTTAGTTTTGCACAGGAAAACATTTCACACTGTTACATAAGTAAAAACATTTGAGTACGAACTTTTTAACCATTCCGCTTTTCATTCATTACTAGCAAAATGTACATTATTCTTATTTTCACCTTAATTAGTCCTGAACTGTTTGTTTAAGTACTTACCGAGCTCAAATTTAAGTTAAGTTTTCCCAACTATGCCAATAATCTGCTTAGCTGAGGTACGGTTGTAAATTTTGTTGTGCGGTTGCAACTGAGATGCATTAACCCCTCCAGCTGAGCCATGTATTTTGCAGTTAGCTCAACGTTTTTGTGCCGGTCGCTTAGGTGCCGTACGAACTCCCAGCACGTCAATATGGCAGTACAATAACGGCTGTTGTTGTGTAGCCATAAAGCTGTTGTCGCTACTGCTGGTTCTGGTTCTATAGTAGCACTTGCTCGAACACGATGACGCAGAGATTTGTCAATGTGGCATTTGCGGTGCCGCGAAATTGTAAACAATTTGGTAAATCCAAATTGCTGCAGCAGGTGAAATTCCGTTCCACCTATAACGCTTATGAAAATGCAGGCATGTACCATTGCTGTATGAAGAGCAACCCAGTGAAGAAAATTTGGAGAGTCTTGAATATTTTTCAGGCGAATAATTGTCTTAAAATAAGTAGCCATAAAGGAGTTTTTTCTACATATTAAGTGATCGCTGGATGCTAAAGAGAAGCAATTAACAAAGATTCTCAAAAATTTTCTACACCTAAAATAAGTCCTTGTCCTAGTCCTACTTTGTAGCACTAAAAGTGCAATTACTTTCACAACAATGACGACACAAATTTCAAAAAATGTAATTGAAATATAATAGAAATAATTAGTTGGGTTGCAACATTAAATATTATACAGTAAGGGCTGAAAAATTAGGCTTTATACGATAATACCAGACAATTTGTGATATATTTATTTGCGTAATTATATAGGCATATTTTATTACGCACAATGAAGTTAGATGTCAATATTTGATCAAGCGGCCTACACCAACCCTCATATAACAAACATAAGGTTCGGTTCAAACCTCTGGTTGATTTCATTTGATACATATTGATCGATATCAAGTAGATCTCTTAATTTTTAGATGGAATTAAAGTTTGTTCCAGTATAGACTCGATCCTAGTTTCTTATTGTAAGGAAGTGAAATTTCTTACGATAAAATATGTAATTCATCTGTTTAGAAATCTTTCAGAAGGTCTTACATTTTCTTCAATAAGTTTATGAGCAAATATTATTTAAATTCAAGATAATATGAGAAGTCCCAGAAATATTCTCTCAATATCTTTGACGTCAAAGGCTTTCATTGGTTCTTAGTACTATACGCGATAAATAATGTTCGCTACCATTGACTGACCAAAATGTTATTTTAACGTTAATGCAAATGAAATTATCACTGATTTACACAAAAACGCCAAGAAACCCCTACAAAATGCATTATATATTTACCTGGTGTTCTGCGTTAACCAATAAAAAAGGTGTCGACAAAAAATTTCAGATAATGGTGATTACGAAAACGATTTGGCTGGGTTTTATTTCTGGCAACAAAATGTTTTTATTGGCAGTTTATAGGTCTGGCATTGCATTCCAGTTCTATAAATTGCCATTGAGTGGTGTTTTGCTAGTTGCACGAAACAAAACGTATTATTTATTCGTTTAAATGTTAAGCAAACTAGGCAATGAATCTTTTATGCCTTTTGTATTATACTAAATATTTTAATATTCCCAGGCGAAATTTATGTGTTCAAAATAAACATCATGTAATAAACTATAATTTGATATACATACACGTACAGTAGTTTTCCGAAATAACGAACACATTAATTGTCAGGCTTGTTCGTTATATCGAATTTTTCGTTAATTCGAGTACTCACTTAGAGGTATGTTTTTCAATAGAAATTAGGTAAATATCCGTAAATTGCAGTTTAATAAATTATTTTATAAACTATTTCTCAAAAAATCAAAAACCATAACAAAAAAATTCTAATCTAATAAATTCTACCAAAAATTATTAAAACTATACTTCTATTTGGTGCTGATCAATAATGTTAAGCTTTTTTTATAAAATTTAACATTTTTTCAATTTGCACATTTCTTTTGAATTTTTATACTCTCGCAACAACAGTTGCTAAAGAGAGTATTATAGTTTTGTTCACGTAACGGTTATTTGTAACACCCAAAACTAAACGAGTTAGATATAGGGTTATATATACCAAAGTGATCAGGGTGAAGAGTAAAGTTCAAATCCGGATGTCTGTCTGTCCGTCCGTCTGTCCGTCCGTGCAAGCTGTAACTTGAGAAAAATTTAGATATCTTAATGAAACTTGGAACACGTATTCCTTGGCACCATAAGAAAGTTAAGTTCGAAAATGGGCACAATCGGACCCCTGCCACGCCCACAAAATGGCGATAACCAAAAACACATAAAGAGCTATAACTAAGCCATAAATAAAGTTATGATAATAAAATTTGGAACATAGGATCGCATTAGGAAGGGGCACATTTTGATGTAATATTTTTGGAAAAATGGGCGTGACCCCGCCCACAAATAGGTTTTTTGTTTATATCTTGCAAACCGATAAACCTATATAAACCAAACTTTCTGAATTCGTTTCTTTTAGCCGTTTCCTTATACAGTGCAAAAATGAAAGAAATCGGATAATAACCACGGCCACCTCCCATACAAAGGTTAGGTTGAAAATGATTAAAAGTGCGTTAACTCACTAACGAGAAACGTCAGAAACACCAAATTTTACATAAGAAATGGCTGAAGGAAGCTGCACTGCGATTTTTTTACAAAATGGAAACTGAGCGTGGCGTCGCCCACTTATGGGTCAAAAACCATATCTCAAGAACTACTCGACAGATTTTAATGAAATTCGGTATATAATATTTTCTTGACACCCTGATGACACTGGTGGAATATGGGCGAAATCGGTTCACAACTACGCCTACTTCCTATAGAACGCAATTTTGAATTTCATCTGATTTCTTCACTTTATAAAGTATACATAAGGAACCAATGAAGATAGCGAAATAAAACTTTACACAAATACTGTATTTGAGATTGTGGAAAAATTGTCAAAATCGGACCATGACTTTTAAAGGCCCCTGATATCAAACATGAAGAACTCAGTGCCTAAGGGTAATTTTTCACCGAAAATATAGGTAAATCTCTAAATAAATTGCGAGAGTATAAAATGTTCGGTTGCACCCGAACTTAGCCTTTCCTTACTTGTTTTCTCTTTCTTCTTACAAATCCCCGATGTTCGTTATTTAAGGTACTCAATGTAACAAAGTTGCTTGTTCGTTATAAGCGGTTTTCGTTAAAACGAATATTCGTTATTTCGGAAAACTACTGTATTTGCTTATTTCGGCACATTAGGTTTATATTTACATTCATTTAATTTCGTTTAGTTGCATACATGTTTATAAATTAGAGTATTTGACATTTTGAATACTGAAAGGTTTTGTAATCTGAGTTCAGATTAGATTCAGAAAGATCAGTTTGCAAGAGAGTAAATAACGAAATGGAATGAATATATGTGAGAGGCTAAATAGTAGATGTAAATAAAGATTGCAATTATAAATGTATGTTGTTAGTAGTGGGAGCATTGGTATATGACTCCTCCATCCCTAAGACATTTGCGTCCTCGCAAATCAAAATGTGTTTACATGTTTACTTATTATGTAAATAAATATAGTTTCTTAATTCAATAAATGTAATTATTTATACAATTCTTGAAAATTGTATCGTCTTTTTAGTTGAGTTTTATAATATTTTGTTTTACGGTTGTTTGAATCGTCGATAACATAGTTTCCATTTCTAGTATATTCAACAAGTTTTTTATATTTAGGCTTATTTTTAGGAATTTGTCTATTACGTACAATATTATCTAGCAATTCTTTCGGTTCATGATCTCTATTTTTGTTCAATTTTTCAATCCTTTCAATTTTTTGTTTTTCGTACAATTTGCTTAACTCTTCAATAGACTCTTTATCGAAATTCTTTATTATAAAATCAATAGGCCTCATTTTTGTTGTTGTATGAATTGTATTATTATAACAAGTAAAAATTTTAAAAAGTTTTTCTTCTAAATCCAAATTTTTATTTTCTTTGTCAGCTTCCATTAATCTTAAATGTTCATTCAAAGTCCCATGAGGTCGTTCTACGTCTGAGTTTCCAGTTTTTAAATATGCAGTAGTAGTATGCATTTCAATATTCTGTTCCTTTAAAAACAAACGTACTGCACTGTGTAGAATACACCTGTCATTGTCAAACACGATTTTGTTCATTTTACCCAAAAATAGTATTCTTTGCTTTATAGCAGCTAAAATTGCTATCCAATTTCTATCATTAATTCTATGAAAAGTGGCATATTTTGAAAATTTGTCGATAGTTGTAAAGTACATTGTATTTCTGTATGGAAACCAAATATCTATATGTAGAATGTCATTAAAATGAGTGGGCGTTTCCGTAACTTGATATGGAGTTTTAAGTGGTTTTCTATCAAACTTGGCTATTTGACAAATCGAACAATTATTTACTACATATGTTATTAGCTTAAATAATTTGGGATAAAAGTATTGAGTTTTCAATTCAAGGTATACTTCTTTTATGCCCCTATGATTGTTACGTAAATGCTCTTTTTCTATGATTGTTAATATTTCATTCTTATCTGTAATTTCATTTAGTTTAATGTTTGATCTGTATAGTTTTATATTGCTATTTTCAAAGAAATTTACGTACAAATACTGGAATTTTATAAAAAGCTCATTATTTTCGCAATAAATATATATAACACCTTTGTTTGTCAGACATTTTTCCAAAATACTTTTTAGATCTGATTTGTTAGTTACTGTTATATGAGTTTGGCACTTTTTATTTATAATTTTTAAATAATATTTTTCCTGTTGGCCATACTCTAAATAAATTTGATTTTTATAGCAATTGATACACCTTTCAGTTATAAATATGTATTTTAAATTATCTTCTAATGCGCTATGCACAGTTGCATCTACTGACATACCATTTTGGTATTCTGCGTTTTTACTCTCATTGTCACTATTTTCAATTTTATTATATATAACTTTATCTGCGATATTATCATTATTTGTGTCAAAATATCTGCTTAAGGTGTCCGCAACAGTATTATCTTTTCCTTTAATATATGTTATTTCAAAGTCATATTTATTAAGCAGAATTTTCCACCTCTGTAATTTCATATTAGGCTCTTTAATATTATGTAACCAAATTAAAGGCTTGTGATCCGTTTGTATTGAAAATTTTCGGCCATATAAATAAGTTCGAAAATGTTTCACTGACCAAACAAGGGCTAAAGCTTCTTTCTCTATAGTGGAATATCGAATTTCATGATCCGACAAAGTTCGAGATGCATAGCAAATTGGATGACTATTTTGACTTAAAACAGAGCCAATTGCAAATTGGGAATCATCGGTTGTGAGTATGAATTTTTTATTAAAATCGGGTGGTTGTAAAACGGGTTCACTGGTTATAAGTTTTTTTAAATTATTAAAAGAGTTCAAAAAATCAATATTTTGAAAATCTAAAAGAGCATTTTTCTTTAATAATCTGACCATGGGGTAAGCTACTTTTGCGTAGTATCGTATAAATTTAGGGTAATATCGTGTCATACCAAGAAATTGCTTTATTTCTTTAATATTCTTTGGCGGTTTCATTTTTCCTATGGATGATAACTTTGAGGGGTCTGGTTTTATACCTTCCCTCGACACGACATGTCCCAAAAACTTAGTTGTATAATCAGCGAATTGACATTTGTTCAACTGAATTTTTAAATTAGAAGCACGTAAAGTGTTGAAAATCTTTTTAATAGATATAATATGTTCATCAAAGCTGGTGGAAAATATTAATATGTCATCTAAGTAGACAACACATATTTTGTTTATATGGTCTCTTAAAACATAATTAATAAGCCTCTGAAATGTTGCAGGTGCTGTTTTGAGGCCAAAAGGCATTCTCGTAAATTCGTAATGACCATCAGCTGTTGAAAATGCCGTCTTTGCTCTATCATTAGGGTGTACCTCAATCTGGTGAAAGCCTTTCGCCAGATCAATAGTACTGAAATAACAGCATTTTCCCAATTTGTCAAATGTGTCATGCATATTTGGAATTGGGAACTTATCATCTATCGTTTGCTCATTCAGCTTGCGATAATCAATAACTACTCGCCACTGTGGTTTACCGTTTTTATCTGCCTTTTTGGGCACAACCCATAATGGCGAATTATATGGACTATTACTGGGTACGATTATTTCTTGTGCTAACATTTCTTTTATCTGACGATCTACCTCCGCGCGATGTACCACCGGATATCTATAAAGACGACTGTATATTGGAGTATCACTTTTGTGATTATCCTATGTTTAATTTTCAGTAGTAAAAGGCAAGTTTTCCCCTTCCTTATAAAAAATATCTTGGTAATTATTTAAAACCGTCCTCAAAACTTCTTCATCTTTTGAGTTTAAATGTTTTGCAAACTCTACAACTGAGTTTGCCTCTATTTCCTGTTCGCAACTTAGTACCTGTAAGACTTCATTTTTCATGTAGTCTTGTAGAGAAATTTCTTCTCCTTCATTAAAATATATATGGCATTGTTGTATCATCTGTTAATAGTTTTCTATTTTTATAATCAATTATTGAATTTAAATCTAATAAAATATTATTCCCTATGATACCGTCGAAATAGTTGTGAAATGGATATTCTATAAAATTCACAAAATAGTTATTTTTCTTAAATTCCTTAAAAAGTGGAAAACAAAACTGTTTTCTTGTTAAAATATTTCTGCCTAATACTTTTAATGATTGTATGCTTGTTTGTACTGCATACTGAGGCCTACATAACTTAGGATTTATTATACTAAATTCCGCTCCCGTGTCTATAATAAATCTAAGTTTCCTTATATGTGTATTGACAATTATATAGGGTAACTAGCAGACCCGGCCACAGGTTTTTGTGGTTAAGGTATACAATAAATTAAGTTGGTCCAATCTAGGCTTCGGCGACGATATTGATTACTCGAGGTTGATTTATGTTACGCAGCCTGATTACAACTCACACTACTTTTAATTGCAAAGTGAGTGGTGATAGTACAGACAATATTAAATGGTTTGGGATAATTGACTACGTCATCCTGGTTTGTAGCTGTGTCAACTCTCTTGGACCGAAATTCTAAATTGTCGCATTAAGATCATTGATATTTTTTTTTACCACCAATATAGGTCATTCAATCAGTCATTTATGGTTATCATATCAGGAAAACTGCTCTTTCAAGTCAATGAAGTGACAGAAATCTGTTGGAAATGTTATTAATCCATCGAGGTGTCAACTGCCAACTATTTCTACAATCGCAATTTGGTATTGTTGCAAAAACACTCATATGTTAGTTGTTAATTGGCGATTCTTTATGTGTCGCCACAAATTAAATGATTTTAGGCATGCGATTAGCCCGTCAGTAACAGTTGATCCAGGAATAATTGGAAGAGTCTGGCGTAAATCACCTACTAACAGAATCCTGGCTCCACCAAAAACGTTCATCGACAATCAAGATCTTTTAAAGTCCTGTGCAGTACCTCCAGCGACTTCTTGAATATTTGGAAAATCTTCGACTGGTGTTTCGTTCATTTGCAATTTAGGAGTTATTTCAAAGCCGAAAGTGTCGTTTGTTTGCCTACTAACAGGTGCCAAGTTGCCCCTATTCCCGTTAACCTTGGTGGTGAAAATGATTGAAATTGGTTCTGGAATTACATCAGTCCTCATATACTATATATGAAGATTTTCTATTGGACTTTATGCCGAATATATAGGTCGAATTGTGCGTTATCTTAATAAAATTACATCAATAAATTGCGAGAGTATAAAATGTTCGATTGGACCCGAAGTTAGCTTTTTCTTATTTGTTACAAATTGTTTTGAGCTATCGACATAACCTTATACAATTGAACAATAACAAAAATATTTTAACAAAGCAACAATGACAACCTTCAAAATATTATTTTTTGTTTTCTCTTTTTATATTTTTCTTGTCAACTCGAATAAAATTCTCTTATTATTATCATCCTCGCAATTTTTCCATATTTACTCACTTTCTAATCTTTTTCTGGTCTTCAACGAATATTTCAAGACTAAAATTAGCCACATCGGTTTGGCCGTTCTCGTTTTTTTTGCGGTACAAACGAACAAAGAGGAATGATTAAAAGTTAATATGAGAGTTACACTGAGATAGCAAAATAATAATTGTCAACGTTACTACTACACTTGATGCATAAACAATAATGATGGCCGACAACTGTGTAGGGAGTGAGAAAGAAAGGGGACCGGCTTCGTTCTCATCCCTACTCCTTGCTGTTTACTGGGTCAGAAGTGACACCTGTAGACATCTGGCGGGGATAACTAATTAAATGACGATTGATCAGTTTTCGACCGGAGAGGAAAAATTATTAAATTACTAAAATGGCTATTAAAAAATAAGGGTTGATCGTAAAAGGGTGAAAATTGAGGATTGTATGTATTTTTGTATGTTGTATCATAAAAAAAGAGAAATTAAAAATTTTGTCTAAAAAATAAATATAAAAATTTAGGGGTGGACTACCCCTAACATTTAGGGGGATGAAAAATAGATGTTGGCCGATTCTCATAGATACCGGATAAGCACAAAAAATTTCATCAAAATTGGTCAAGCCGTTTCGGAGGAGTATGGCAACGAAAACTGTGACACGAGAATTTTATATATTAGATTTCCTTCTCCGGCAAATTGAAATTTTCGGCAATTCTCATTAACACCCAATTCCATTGGTTCGATTGACGAATGATCAGGATTTTCATTACTAGTAGGAGCAAAGTAATAATTTAGATATTGACTTTGCGGAAGATTTGTTTGGCCACTAATACAATTACTTGACGTAAATCTCGACTGCATTGAAGAATTCGGATATACATTATAATTACGCTGCTGTCCTTGTTGTGGATGAAGTCTTTCACTATTGGTATTGTTGTAATATCGTCCTCTACTGGTGTTATTGTTGTATTGCCTATTGCTGTTGTTATTTTCAAAATTCTGTCCGCTACCACTATTATTGTTGTAAAAATTTTCGGCATTCGAATATCTGTTTATCTTATTCCTATTTTGTTCTGAATTTTTATTTGTATTAAACACAGATAAACGATTATTATAATTCAAATACCCATTTGATTTTATAATATCATAAGCATCTTTTAAATTTGCAGGATTTCTACTGATGATAATACTTTTTACTGGCTCTGGTAAGCCATATTTGAAAGAATTAAGAGCTATTCTACAATTGCTTTCATAATTAGTTTCAGTAATATTATTTGTACTAAAATATAAAGCATTATTTAAACGACATAATAATGTATTCAATTTATTATAAAAAATCTCTATTGATGAATCGCATCGGCAAGACCTTATTTTGTCAATTAGCTCATCAACTGAATTTTTCTCTCCATGGTTATCGATCAATACTTTTTTAATTAGAGGCCAATTATCAGCGTTACCATTAATTAATAATGATCTCCGTGCGTTGCCAACAATTTTATCTTTAATATTTCCCATTAGCAAAATTTTAAAATCAACGGGAAAAGATTCGAAAATAGGTATCATAGAATCTATTCGTTCAATGAACCATAACAAAGAATTTTCATTACCGTCATATGGCGGCACACAGTGGTGCCGCTTCATACAAGCCGCGGCAAAAAATAGAAGGAATCGAGGTAGGGCTTTGAAATTTGGCACACATCTCACATATTGCCAAAATAGATGAAAATAAAAAATTTGTTAAAATCCGCCCACAACTACGCCCACCTCCCATATAACATAACCAATAAATATTCAAAAATGATCATATATTATTAATTATTTATTCAACAAGTAATTTTTTAACATCATCGTCCAATTCTAAAGTTTTATTTTTGGGATTTGTTCTGAAACCATTAATAAAAGGAACCGATGAAGCTAAAAGCAAGTGCATTACATCTTGATTAGTAGAAATTCTGTCGCATTTTTCTAAAAATGATTAAGCCTATATTTCTTGTAATCTTTATTGCGAGCTTCTTGAGCCTCCTCTGATAGCATGCCCAATGGTAAGATAGAGGATGAAACAATTCTTCCATGCATTAAAACTTTATGTACCGTCATTGGCATATAGTAAAATTCATAAAGGCTGACATATAACCTCGCAGTTTTCATGCAATAAATTTCAAATTTTTGAGGATCTATTGCTGCTTGACTATTGATTGTATTTAATATTATTTAAATCTATGCATCAGGTTTTCGTCAACGCCAACAATATCGGCAGTTTTAGCAGGATTCTCAAAAAATGTTCGTGAGGTATTGCCATCATTTGTCGTACCCAGTCCCTGCTTCACTACATCAACATTTATTCCCAAGGATGACTTCAAATCTGCTTGAATACGTGCTTTTTCATCTGCCTTCAGTTTTTGGTACGATCGTCAGTTCTCCATTTGCGAAAATGTTTGTTGTAAGCAATATGCAGAATACACTCCATAAACTTAATTATTGAATGCAAGGGAGAAATTCCAAATCTTAGGGAACCTTCGTTTACTGTTCTCCTCAATATATCATCTAAATCATTAATTTCCTTTGGTTTTGCTGTACATATGAAACATACACTAATTGCTGAGGTTTCAGTTACGGTATTAACAACTTTACCATCAATAATTGTAAGAGCAAGGCAATGACATATTTCGAAAATTCGGTTTGAAATAATTACTACACTGTTATTTAAATTACGAATTTCGTTTTCAACACGGTTAACTTCCTCAGTAATAACATTGGCTGTTTCAATCAAAAAAACAAACAAAATAACGAAGCAGGCAAAAAAAACAAAGCAACGAATCAAGCAAACAAACAACGCAGTTGCAGTTGCAGTAAATTAAAATGCTAATTACTCATGAATTGGCAGCTAATTGCAGCTGATTTTTTTTTCTATCGATTAAGGAGATTTTAAAGTTTATTTTGTGTAAGTGGCTAACCTGCGCGCTCCTGCGCACAATAATTATATTCTGTTGAAGTTGTGAAATATATGATTTTTTTGGACCATGAAAAAACATCATATTAAAAAAATCTTTAAAAATAAAGTATACATTTGATGATGTAAATCACATCTATAACATTGGTTTTAATAAATAAAAACTTTACAATTGATATTTTATGGGTAACTTTTGAGTTTTAACCTTTGCAATATTCATCACATTTTTCTGAGTAACTTTGCCTTGATACTTTGTTGGACTTTGAAGCTCTCCCAACAAAAAACCATTGAATATATCAAGCCCAAGTATTCGGATAATGTTATTTGATTAGTTCTTAGCTTAAATTGAAAAGATGGTACAAATTTGGAATGATAAAAAAAATCCTTTTTTTCCGCTTTGGCACCACTGTGCGGCATACTACTAAGATTACTTAATATAAGCTTAAATTTAGCGTTAATATCTAAGTTTTCCATATTAATTATTGATTTATTAAACAATCAAAGCTATCGCTATGCGGTGTTGTTGCAATACAATTACAGCTTCTTCTTCTTGGTAGTGAATATGCGATTTTTTGTTGTTGATTGTTTTTATAAATACCTGTTCAATGAACTCTACTAACTTTCGGCACTGGTTTTGCAACCCAAAGTCGCGTTTTGTCCTAAGTACAACGAATAAGTTGATTTTGTTTTCTTTTTCATCAAAGCTCGATGAAGGAGTTGTTGTTACTTTTTTAGGTGATCTTCACAGGAACAAATTTTGTTGTTTTGTAAAGCACGACGAAGAATTTGTTGCGGTCTTTCCCAAAGCTCGATGAAGAGATTGTTATTGTTGTTTTGTGTAGTTTTTTTTCTCAAGGTGACCTTTTTGGTACTCACCCGGGGAAAAAATATTGTTGTTGTTAAAATGTCTTATTCTCAAGGTGACCTTTTTGGTACTCACCCGGGGAAAAAAATTGTTGTTCTTAAAATGTCTTTTTCTCAAGGTGACCTTTTTGGTACTCACCCGGGGAAAAAAAATTGTTGTTGTTACAAAAAATGTTTATAATTTATAATAAATTATTCACTTTTTCGTGAAAAATCTTCACACTTTTTTAATTAGGGTTTTTTCTTTTTTTCTTTTTTTAGTACTTTCCGCACTTTAACTCACGCTTATTAGTAATATTAAATTACTTTACGTAAAACTTTAAACTTTTAACGTTCGTGCGTATTGAGTTCGCGACCGACTGCGCCAATAAGAATACGTCCGTTCTTTTCGAATGTAACTTTATTAATAATCGTAAATTACAATTCTTAAAACTAAGAGTATATTACAATGAGCTTAAAACTAGTGTAAGAACAAAAATGGGTATTGTTGTTACTTCCAGAGAAAGTCCTTATTGGAAAGATCAGTTTGCAAGAGAGTAAATAACGAAATGGAATGAATATATGTGAGAGGCTAAATAGTAGATGTAAATAAAGATTGCAATTATAAATGTATGTTGTTAGTAGTGGGAGCATTGGTATATGACTATATGAAGACCAATTCAAATAATATAATTTGATAAATTGTAGATAAACAAGTAAGGAAGGGCTAAGTTCGGGTGTAACCGTACATTTTATACTCTCGCAATTTATTTATTTAACTTTATTAATATTATATAATACACAATTTGATCCACATATTCGTCATACATATTGTATAAAATCCATTGAAAGTTGGAAACCCTAATATTAGGTTAGAAGCACCGAGGTCGTCATGTCCTATATATGGGGCCTTGAAGACCTATGGTCCGATTTCGGCGATTTTTAGAATGGGGCTGCCACACTATAAACGAAGTATTTATCCAAAGTTCTGTTCCTATATCTTAACTAGTGCTTACTTTATATATTGTAAAGTAAACGGTTCAGATAGTTTTCAAAGTTCTGGTATATAGGAAGTAGGCGTGGTTGTGAAGAGATTTGGCCTTTTTTCACAACATATCATTGGGATGCAAGGAAACTATTACAAACCAAGTTTCATTGATATTGGTCGAGTAGTTCCTGAGATATGGTTTTTGGCCCATAAGTGGGTGACGCCAAGCCCATTTTCCATTTTGTAAAAGCTCTGAGTGCAGCTACCATCTGCTATTTCTTATGTGAAATTTGGCGTTTCTGACGTTTTTTATTAGTGAGATAACCCACTTTTAGTAATTTTCAACCTAACCTTTGTATGGGAGGTGGGCGTGGTTATTATCCGATTTCTTTCATTTTTGGACTGTATAAAGAAGGGGCTAAAGAAAACGACTGCAGAAAGTTTACATCCACAAAAATTACATCCACATATGCCCCTTCATAGTACGATCCTTTGTACCAGCTTATTTCCATAGCTTTATTTATGGCTTAGTTATGAAGCTTTATGTGTTTTCGGTTTTCGCCATTTTGTGGGCGTGGTAGTGGTCCGATTACGCCCATTTTCGAACTTAACCTTCTTATGGTGCCAAGGAATACGTCTTCCAAGTTTCATTAAGATATCTCAATTTTTACTCAAGTTACAGCTTGCACGGACGGACGGACAGACGGACAGACAGACATCCGGATTTGAAATTTTCTCGTCACCCTGATCATTTTGATATATAAAACCCTATATCTAACTCGTTTAGTTTTAGGACTTACAACCAACCGTTATGTGGACAAAACTATAATACTCTCGTAGCAACTTTGTTGCTAGCAACTTTGGTGCGAGAGTTTAAAAATGTATTTGTTTGAGCACGATTTTGATGTACAATAAATTTTTATTGGAAACTCATTTGCATTTTCAACAAAGCGAAACAAACAATGTAAAACTATCCTCAGCAGCTGGTTGCATAGTGCCACCGCGAAGAGAAACGCAAGCAACTAAATACACAAAAAAATGCGAAAGAACAAATCAATAGCAGGTTATAAGAAACAGAAAAAGAGAGAAGCAGAGAAAGAAATAGGGGGGGGGGTTAAGGTTTGTTTCGTCGAAAAAATACCTTTTTTCATGAATTTTTTTAGAAAAAAATATTGCTGTAGGTTTATTTTACTTATTATTATATGAAAGTACAAAATTTGAAGGATACTTAAAAAAAGTTTTATCGAAAAATAGCGAGGAATAACGGATTTATCGTCGATCTCTGCAGGCACCTGGAAAAAAAGTTGTTGTGCGGTGACCAGCCTACATCATCACTGGATCATCCGAAACCGAAAAATCAAAATGCTTTCTTTAGTTTATTAGTTTATCTTTCAATTGACGTCGAGTTTTTTTTTAATTTTTAAATTTTTGGTACCATTTTCAAGCCAAAATGACGATTTTAGACGAAAAAATCGACCTATTTGTTATTGTAAAATTGTTAGTAATTAAAATTTTTGGAAAAACGTCATTCGAGAGCTATATATATGTATAATATTTGTTCAAAATTTCAAAACGATCGATGCAGTAGTTTTTTCTGTAGGCTGGTCACCGACTTTAAAAATGACATATTTGGGTAAATCGATTCAAAGCGCAGGTAGATGGAGGTACCGTTATTCAACCTGTAACCTGCTGTAACTTCGTTAGTTTTTCTCCGAATGACCTAAAACTTTCACATAATATTCTTGAGATGTTGATGGTTCAGAAAAAAATAAAAAAAATGAAGAAAAACAAGTAAGGAAGGGCTAAGTTCGGGTGTAACCGAACATTTTATACTCTCGCAATTTATTTATTTGACTTTATTAATATTATATAATACACAATTTGACCCACATATTCGTCATATATATTGTATAAAGTCCATTGAAAGTTGGAAACCCTAATATTAGGTTAGAAGTACCGAGGTCCTCATGTTCGATATATGGGGCCTTGACAACCTATGGTCCGATTTCGGTGATTTTTAGAATGGGGCTGCCACACTATAAACGTAGTATTTGTGCAAAGTTCTACGTCGATATCTTTACTAGTGCTTACTTTATATATTGCAAAGTTAACGATTCAGATTGTCTTCAAAGTTCTGGTATATAGGAAGTAGGCGTGGTTGTGAAGCGATTTGGCATATTTTCACAACATATCATTGGGATGTAAGGAAACTATTACAAACCAAGTTTCATTGAAATCGGTCGAGTAGTTCCTGAGTTATGGTTTTTGACCCATAAGTGGGCGACGCCACGCCCATTTTCCATTTTGTAAAAAATCTGAGTGCAGTTTCCATCGGCCATTTCTTATGTGAAATTTAGTGTTTCTGACGTTTTTCCTTAGTGAGTTAACCCACTTTTAGTAATTTTTATACTCTCGCAACCTGTTGCACAGAGTATAATAGTTTTGTTCACCTAACGGTTGTTTGTGTCACCAAGAAATATAAGAGTTAGATATGGGGTTATATATACATAAATGATCAGGATGACGAGTAGATTTGAAATCCGGATGTCTGTCCGTCCGTCTGTCCGTCCGTCCGTCTGTCCGTCTGTCCGTCTGTCCGTCTGTCCGTCCGTCCGTCTGTCCGTCTGTCCGTCTGTCCGTCTGTCCGTGCAACGGATAACTTGAGTAAAAATTAAGATATCTTGATGAAACTTAGCACACTTGTTTGGCACCATAAGAAGGTTAAGTTCGAAAATGGGCGGAATCGGACCACTGCCACGCCCACAAAATGGTGATAACCAAAAACACATAAAGAGCTATAACTAAGCCATAAATAAAGTTATGAAAATAAAATTTGGAACATAGGATCGCATTAGGGAGGGGCATATTTGAATGTAATTTTTTTGGCAAAGTGGGCGTGACCCCGCCCCCAAATAGGTTTTTTGTATATAACTCGCAAACCAATAAAGTTATATAAACCAAACTTTCTGCAGTCGTTTATTTTAGCCATTTCCTTATACAGTCCAAAAATGAAAGAAATCGGATAATAACCACGCCCACCTCCCATACAAAGGTTAGGTTGAAAATGACTAAAAGTGCGTTAACTCACTAACGAAAAACGTCAGAAACACCAAATTTTACATAAGAAATGGCAGAAGGAAGCTGCACTGAGATTTTTTTACAAATTGGAAAATGGGCGTGGCGTCGCCCACTTATGGGTCAAAAACCATATCTCAGGAACTACTAGACAGATTTCAATGAAATTCGGTATATAATATTTTCTTGACACCCTGATGACACGTGTGAAAAATGGACGAAATTGGTTCACAACCACGACAACTTCCCATATAACTCATTTTTGAATTTCATCTTATTCCTTCACTTTATAATATATACATTAGGAACCAATGAAGATAGCAAAATAAAACTTTACATTAACACTGTATATGATCTGTTGCATCACTTGTGAAAAAATTGTCAAAATCGAACAATGACTTTTCAAGGCCCCTGATATCGAACATGAAGAACTCAGTGCCTATGGGTAATTTTTCCCCGAAAATATACTTAGGTAAATCCCTCAGATATCTTAATGTAATTCATTCCCTCTGATTTTTTTCTTATAACAGTTTCTCTCTGTACCTGAAATGGTAAAAATCAGGTCATAACTTCCCCCAGGTCCCATACACCTAATTATAAGTAATATTAAATTAAGAGAGCGGATAGTCTTCGATACATTGTATCTTGGTGGTGAAAACGAGTGAAATCGGTTTAGGAATTACCTCAGTCCCCATATACTATTTATGATGATCTTCGTTATTCTATTGAACTTTATACCCAATATATGGGTCGAATTGTGTTATCTTTATAAAATTACATCAATAAATTGCGAGAGTATAAAATGTTCGGTTACACCCGAACTTAGCCCTTCCTTACTTGTTTTCAACCTAACTTTTGTATGGGAGGTGGGCGTGGTTATGATCCGATTTCTTTCATTTTTGGACTGTATTAGGAAGTGGCTAAAAAAAACGACTGCAGAAAGTTTCGTTTATGTAGCTCTATTGGTTTGCGAGATATGTACAAAAAACTTAGTAGGGGGCGGTGCCACGCCCACTTCCCCAAAAAAATTACATCCAAATATGCCCCTTCATAGTGCGATCCTTCATACCAAATTTTATTTCAATAGCTTTATTTATGGCTTAGTTATGTCACTTTATGTGTTTTCGGTTTTCGCCATTTTGTGGGCGTGGCAGTGGTCCGATCATTTTCGAAAGCAACCTTCCTATGGTGCCAAGAAATAAGTGTGCCAAGTTTCATCAAGATATCTTAATTTTTACTCTAGTTACAGCTTGCACAGACGGACGGACGGACGGACGGACAGACAGACATTCGGATTTGAACTCCACTCTTCACCCTGATCACTTTGGTATATATAACCCTATATCTAACTCGTTTAGGTTTGGGCGTTACAAACAACCGTTATGTGAACAAAACTATAATACTCTCTTTAGCAACATTTGTTGCGAGAGTATAAAAAAAGTTGTCAAACCTTACCCCCTCCTTAAAAAAGTAAGAGAGAAGTGTTAGCACAGCAGTTGCTACAGTGAAGCGTATCTGCAAAACATTAATATGTTATATGGATAGGAGTGGGAAATGATTTACAATTAGCGAAAGTAACGACAACATCAAAAACTCGCAAAAACTCCGGAAAAAATATTTACTGCATGTTCATATTTCTAAGCATTACAGCAGATTTGTAATGGAATAGTCTGTAGGTAACGAACAATAGTAAGCAGTAATTTGGTCAAGGTAAAAACCTTCATAAAGTTGCTCGTTAATAGTAATTTAATTTTCCTATACTTTAAGTATAAAAAATTCGCCCACTTGGTTTTTACCCACAATACAGTTTACTCATACGCCCTGACGTGCCATAAAGGAGCAGTTGAGTGACAGCTTTTGTAAATTTACCTGGCTTGTACACTGATGTATTGTCATAGAACCAACAATAGACTAAGCAACTAAAACTTGGAATTTGATTAATGGGAATTGGTGGAGCGTGAACGATGGAAAAGCGACAATGGAGCAAAAACAGCAAAAAAACAAATTAATAGTTACTGAAAAGCCCTCGAAAATATGTGTTTCTTTCAAAATTTATAAATTCTCTTCATGGTTTCGAAACCCAGTGTAAACGGGAAATAATTATATTAACGATGTAAGAGAAAAAACTAAAGAAAATCTGTTGATATTATGTACAATAGTAACTGCTTCGTGTTCCTTCACCAACTTAAAACTGAAGAGTAAATAATAACACGAATAATAACCACTTTTACTTTATTTTTTCTTTACCACGAATAGCTTATTTCGATTCTTAACTGGAGGAAAGTAAGAAAATTATTTCCGGCGTCGTGAGAGACGATGAAAGAAACTTGCAGATATTGCCAGTAAGTTGTAGACTAGAATAGAGAACAATACTAGTTTCGGATATTGCCTTCAGTCGAATGAATAACTGACAAGTAGTATGATTGAGAATAAATGTTGATGGATTCCTGCTCAAAATGCCACTGTTAAGTGCTTTGCTGTCACACTTACAACTGTTTGAAAATGTTTGTATGTTACATTCACTAAGCTAGCAAAAGTTATTCGCACGTTTAAATCCAAATTTCACAAGCGAAGATAAGGTAGTTTTGCTGCAGCCAGAAGATTCAAGTGAAAGTATCTTGCAGGTGAACGATGTAAAGTTATGTTGTCAACCTTCCAGGACAAAGTACATTATAAGTGTGTTCAAAAAGTAGTTTTCGTTTTTTGAAATAAATATTTATTAATTTGTCTATATTAATATTGTCGCCTTTTATAGTTTCCAATGGATATAATGAATTTCTAACAGCGTTTCTTCCAATCCTAGAAACACTTCTCACACTCGATTTTTGGGATAGCCTTTGACTCTTTCAGCAGAATCATGTCTGGCGACACATATTTATTTTTATGTATATTTTATTCTTTGAAATTCCAATCCAATCAAATTGCAATATTAACAATATTAATAAGCTAAATTCCAGCTTAACCGAATTAATGTAATTTTAATTAGATAACACACAAATTGTTCCACATATTTGGCATAAACTCCACTAAAAAATCAAAAATCGTTATAGTTTATATTTGGGGCTGGGGTAATTCCTCGACCGATTTTATTCATTTTCACGGCCAAACTATATTATATCCAGGATTATAACTACACTTAATTTTGCTAAGATATCTCACATATTAACCCTTATATACGATATAAAGTCCACCGTAAGTTTGACAAGTAAGAAAAGACTATGTTCGGGTGCAACCTTACATTTTATACTCTCGCAATTTATTGCTATATCTTTATTAGGATAACACAAAATTTTACCCATATATTCGGCATGAAGTCCAATAGCAAAACGAAAATCATCAAATATAGTATATAGGCTGAGGTAATTCCTGAACCGATTTCAATATTAAGCACATCGTATTTTTGGAAAACCTATAATTAGGTATATACGAGCTAGGGGAAGCTATGAAACGATTTTAACTATTTTTGATATATAGAAGAAAAAGATTCCTTCTGAATTAAAATAAGATATCTGAGAGATTTATCGATATTACCGTGAAGGAATCAGATGGAATTCAAAATTGAGTTATATGGGAAGTGGTCGTGGTTTTGAACCGATTTCATCCGTTTTTCACACGTGTCATCAGGGAATCAAGAAAATATTATATACCGAATTTCATTGAAGGGTCATATTTTGATACAATAACTTTTTTCTATATATCTCGCAAGCTACCTAAGCTATGTAAACCAACTTACTAGACCACCATACACCATGAAAATGGGTGAAATCAGATACTAACCACGCCCAACCCTATACAGATGTTATGTTGAAAATTACTAGTAACGAAAAACGTCAGAATCACTCAATTTTATTGAAGAGATAGTAGGTGGGTACGTGTAAATGAATGAATTCCACGGAACACAAGAAAGCACACGGATTCCCAAAAGAGCGAATTAATAGCAATAAAAATACGAAGATGAAAAATAGTATACATATAGCCAAACTTTAAAATTTGCACCAATAAATGCTATCGATAACTCTTGTACAGATGAGCACTGCCAAATATATCTTAGTAATTCCATACAGCCGCATATCACATCGCATGGGCGGCATGGATGACACAGCACGAGAGATTGTGCTGTAAACTCTGAGATAGGAGACTGAAATACTGTTTTCTTTACAGTTATAGGTTTGCACGGTGTGTGTAATGTTTTAGGAAGGCCAGAAGCTTACAATTATAACCGATGTCAATTTATATGTTTTTAAGAGTGCAGTGTTGCATGGGAATGAATGATATGTAAGGCAAAGGTATGTTTGGTGTCTAAGTCCTTGTAAAACAATATTTAAGCTTCACTACCTTAAGAAGCTTCTGTATATGTACATGGTGTATGTGTGCCTTTTTCTGCCTCGGTACAATCAATTTTTAATAAACCTACGACTTTCTAGCGAATTCTTAAGTATCCTCTTGAAGTGCTCTCAAAGCACAAGGTTTATAGGCCACTGAAGTGGTAAGCAACGCTGTTGACACTTGCAATGACGACGTAGAATCGTAAATCCATTGTTAAAGTGGTAGTGTTGGTGATGGCAGTTGAAAAGTTGAATTCTTTATAAGAAATGCAACCTAGCAACAGCGATTATTATAGTTTTGTTCACATAACCGTTGTTTATAAGTCACAGAACTTAACGGGTTAGATATAGTTATAATTATATATCAAAATGATTAGGATGAGGGATCAAAATGATCAGAATGAAATCCGATTGTCTGTCTGCCGTCCGTCTGTCAATGCAACGTTCTAACGAAGCTAAAAATAAGGCTAAAAAATGAAGTTTAGTACAGAGGATCAGAATAGGAGGGGCATACTTGGATATTGTTTTTTCGAAAAGTAGGCGTATACTATATATAACGATTTTCGTTATTTTTTCGTCGGTTTTTTTATAAAATTACAAATATATTTTGCGAGAGTATAAAATGAGTAAATCGTTATGTGTTACTCATATTTTTTTTTTACATTTTTCGTTTGCAAAGACAAAACCAAATAATATAGTACGGTTCAGTAATGATATTATTTTATTATGACATAAAGTTCATCGTAGGAAATCTGTTTCACTATGGCAGTTGTACTTCGAATGCAAAATGAATACTGAGTATGTGGGACAAGAAAAATCTTTTTATGACAATTCGAATCGAATTCATGTCCAATATTTATAAAAAAATCTGCGATTTTCACAAAAATATTTATTAAATCTCTGTTAAAAAGATGCCAAACTTCTGAAGAGAATAACAGAAGAACATAAAGACAATAGCCCCTAAAAAGAAGCGGTTGGGTCCATTATGATGATATAATATAATACTATGGATTATTACAGTAACGCACCTTCCTATACGAAGCGAATGGGTCTGGAGGTGAATGAGGACAAGACGAAATATCTCCTGTCATCAAGCAAACATTCGGCGCATTCGCGTCTTGGCTCCCACGTCACTGTTGACAGTCATAACTTCGAGGTCGTAGATAATTTCGTATACGTGGGAACCAGCATCAACAACACGAACAATGTCAGCCTCGAAATCCAGCGCAGAATAACTCTTGCCAACAGGTGCTACTTTGGACTGAGAAGGCAATTGAATTCAGATGAGACGACACTAGGAGTTTTCGAGAGGAACATTTTGCGCAAGATTTATGGTTCTCAGAACATTGGCAACGGCGAATACCGCAGACGATGGAACGATGAGCTGTACGAGTTATACGACGACATTGACATAGTTCAGCGAATAAAAAGACAGCGGCTACGCTGGCTAGGTCATGTTGTCCGAATGGACGAAAACACTCCAGCCCTGAAAGTGTTCGATGCAGTACCCGCCGGAGGGAGCCGAGGAAGGGGAAGGCCTCCATTCCGTTGAAGGGACCAGGTGGAGAGCGACCTGGTGGCACTTGGGATCTCCAACTGGCGCCGAACTGCGAAGGAGAGAGAGAGGTGGCGCACTATCGTCGATTCGGCTATAACCGGCTAATCGGTTGCAACGCCAATCACACACACACACCTTCCTATACACTGTAAATGTTCTTACATCAATTTTAAAATACTACTAGTTGTTGTCTCGCGCTCTACAAAAAACATGTTTTCTAGTAAATAATGGGAAACATTTAACCTCAAAAATATCTATATGAACACATATTTAACTAATTAAAAAGCTGATTATCAGCATATATCCAGGGCTACTGGCAGTTCAAAAGAACATGTAAACATTTCGAGAACTAAAAACATTTGAAACTAATTTGATTATCTTATGTTCGTCTTTAAAGAACAAAGGCATTTATTTCCATTAACAAGTCATCAATCTTGGCGAGCATAATATTACGAAGCGATATAAAGTCAATATACGAGTATTGTTCTCACTTGCTTGTACATATATGTATATGTAAAGCAATATGTAAATGTTTAATTAAATGTTAATATAATTTGCTTACATAAATCTTCTTTTCAGGGCAGCTTTCTCGCATATACGAGTACTTAGTATTAGTATATACTCGTATATCTGCAATACACAAGAACATATTAAGACGGACTGGTTATTCATGATCTCTATAGATAGCTCGCAAACCGAATTAGCTACGAGTATAAACATCCTAAAATAAATCATGTTTGTATTGCTTTTGTTTTGCGTTGGAAAGATTGATTAGCTAATTATGTTTGATTAATGCTGCCTCATTTGATTTCTTCGCAATGCCGTTTTCGTTTACCGAAAGTAAGCACCCAGCAAAAACTGAAATAGTTAACTTTTAGGAAATTGGTTAATGAGTTCATTTACCTTTTATGCTACGAACAAACTGCTTTTTTTTAACTGATTAACTCAGCAAAAGAAGTGTTGTTATTCAATGCCTTAGAATTGCATAACGGAAATACCGACATCTCTTTCGTCTTCTCTCATGGTAAACAGTATGTATATAATTTGATTCCGAACAAATTATCTTCCTTATTAAATATGCTTCCTTATAAAATAAGCTTATATACATTCAGTCAAATAAGTAACCAGAAATTCTCACTTTAAACTTTCCCTCTGAGAATATTTCAATTTTTTTCTTTTCCCAGGTTGGCACAACCGTCAGCCACTCGTATGTCAATTTTTATTGCTATATGTCATTTAGTTTGTGTACGGCGTCATTAGGAACAAGTCAACCTTTTGTGTAGGTTGCGATTTTTATATACCAGTCTTTGAACGTTTTATACCAATCGTAAACTTGAGTTTTCGACATGGTTGAATTACCAAATGTTTTTTTCAACATTTCCAACGTTTTCCCACAAGAAATTTCGTTTGAAACACAAAATTTCACACAAACTAATTATAATTTGTTAATTACTAACTATTAAGTATTCAGTAAAGAGGGGTGAGTCCTCTATAATAACTCCGTCTGAAATATTTCTTACTCTTGTTTTGTATTTTGCATACAAAATTAATTCTCTTACTATTTTTAAGTTTCCATTTCTTTCTATCAACACCTATTTAAATGTTTTTATTCGAATAGTTTTACATTAAATCTAGATACATTTGAAATCTAAAGCTCCTGGTACTACTTAGCTCCTCAGTTTATAGTCTTAAAAATATTCTATCCAAAAGCCATATAGATGAATGTGAAGGGAGAACGCCCGAAAGGAAAGGGAGGTGCAAGTTGATGTTGGGTATAATCCTGAGAGCGCTTCCTTTATAGTCAGTGTATGGCAGTTAAGTGAGATTTATTGAATTAGGATGCAATTGCTATTCCAAACGTCTAATCATACATACATCAAATAAAGAAGAAAGATCTAAGTACAAGCGCAGTCAAACCTTAGTATCTGAAACGGCTAAAGGTAAGTGCAACATATCGACAAATGTAAAAAATCATATCCCAACAAATAAACTAGGAAAACAGAACTAATTAACTCATGCTAGTAAGAACTAGCTCTATTAGTTTCCTTAAGATGTCATACTTTAACTAAGATGCAACAGATATAGATTGATAGTTAAGGTATAAGTTCATTTTCTCATATCTGGTAAGTTGGGCTCAGAAAAGCTGAAACTAATGTTTTTATTGTTTTTGTTTTTTTATTTATAAAGTTAACCGTAAGCACATAGATCTTCACAATCGATATCTGGAAACTTCTAATGGTTTTCAATTTAGATCATGTTTAGGAAAGAGTTGTTACAAGTTAGGTAAACTAATCTGATAGTGTTCAAAATATTTTTTATGAAATTCTAAGAACAATTATTAATATAATAAATTTAATACAAACCACAAACCGAAAAGCTATCAAGTGTTATAAATAAGCCATAAATAAGTTTATAAAACTTTGTACAGAGGATTACACTAGAGTGGGGCATATTTGAACTTTTCTGCCAAAAACCATTTCTCAATATCTACTCGACAATTTTCGACCAAATTTGACGTTTTGATTGTAATGGTTGGAAAACGGGCAAATTACAACCACGGGCTATTTACAACTACTCCTATTTCCCATATAACATATATATATCAACCATCTGATATATAAATCAAGAACCAAATAGATATATAAGTGTACGAATAATATTGACTGTAAAACTGTATTATAAGGAAAGTAAGCGTGGTTGTGAATCGATTTCGCCTAATTTTCATTTATACTATTGAGTTATCAAGTCCTCATGAACCAAATTTCGTAGAATTTGGTCGGATAGTACATGATGTATGTTTTTAACCGATAAGTATAAGGGATCATACCCATTTTCCATTTTTTATACCAATATTAGTGCAACACTTCTATGAATACCATCTTTATCATGAAATTTATGGTTTCTGGTGCTTTTCCTTACTGAATGAATGCATTTTTAGTAGTTTTCAACATAACCTTTATACGCGAGATAGGCGTGGTTATAATCCGATTTTATATGTTTTCCTACTAAATAACAAACTGTATAAGGGATTAAGTCCAGAAAGCTTTGTTGATATGACTTTAGTAGTTTACAGTGATACAGTGGGCAAAAAAAATTTACGTACATTTTGTATTTGGAGGAAATTGAATTTACTTTAACATTTATTTTTGTTCTCGCGGTTGGTGAACTCAGATTTATCTCCGAAGAAAACTTTATAAAAAGCGGAAAGTTCAAAAAATTGAATATGTTATTTACAAAGTTATAATTTGATTTAATTTATAATTCTTTCTTATTATTTTATTATATAAATATTTTCTAAAAGATCGTATACTTCTATCGGCGATGGAAGAATCGAATCGGGATGAACATGGAAACGAGATGACTCGTAAGAAGAAAACAGCGAAGTGGGTGCAGATCGTATTGTTCGTCCTTTTTGTGCTTTTGTTTTTGGTGTGGTGTCCTCATGTAATGATATGAAAGGTGAGTGTGGTAGTTGTGCCGTGTCAGTGTTGTGCGTTTGAGATGATTTTCTTTGCAAATGTGGAGTGTTGATATGTTGTTTAATTTTGTTATATGCTGAGAGAAGCTGAGATTCATTTAAACAATTTTATATAAAAAATCGCAAAAAAAAAAAAAATTATTGAATATCAATTTTCTATTCGCAGGTTCATCAGAATATTTTCTTGAAGATGCCAGGCTCTTTTGTCGATGCACTAGTGGTATTAAAGGTTTTAAGGATTTTTGTTCCCATTCTTGTAAAGCACATTTTGAATGATTATGCACGCTACACCCTGAACTGCGTAATACTTCCTTCTATATTTCTGGTGCTGATTGGCTTGGGTTTGCCTGTATTGCTGCCACGATTTTACGTTCACCGATACGTGTCACGCCCACTTTTCACTCTCTCAAACAATTCCAAGATATCTCAATGTTTCCTTAAGTTATCGACGGACGAACTGACTCCACTCGCTGCGCTACATGTTGGGAGAGTACAAAAATGTGACTTTTCTGGTAAATATCACATCAGAAAATAAATTACAGCGTTTTGGTGGTTTGCGGTTTTCTCAAATATTTTTCTTGATAAAGTATTCAAAAGGGATTTACATGTTTTAATCTGTTCCAGATTGATATTTTTGATTTAGTATTTCAGCAAGAGTGAGTTGATCTGCATGGCTTATTTAGTGTGCAAAAAATTTAAAAGCATTATCAGAAAAATAATAAAATTTAATAAAGTAAATCTATTAAATATGTATATACTAATTGTATACTTACTAAGTGGGCTCATCTCAAACAACAAATATATGTTGATGCACTCTGTTAAAAGCCAGTCAATCGAAACTATCGTTCCACAAGTACGAACTTGGTGTAAGAATCGCGATTGGGGTGAACTCATGGATTGTTATTGTTCTAACGACATTCATTGTACTAATACCGGATCCGGATCTTTGGACATTACTTTTTATTCTGCAAGGATACTCCGAGTGGTTTGCCAAAAAGAAACAAGTTTTAATATTAATTTTCTACTGAAAACCAGATTTCAGTCAATTCTACTTCAATCAGAATATCTCGAAGCAAAACATTGCAAGGACTTTATACACGAAGGATATATGGTGCCTCAGATCATAATAAATATGAAAAAACGAAATAAGCTTACGCTCGTCTATAACAAGGATTTGATTACAGAATCGACACAAAATTTATACATTGCTCCAAATCTACTTCACCTCCAATTAATTGTAAAATCATCAGCTGATATCGTAACTGTTCCAACTGATTTATTTTATACGCATTACAAATTGAAAACGCTTACGTTCAGTGTACAAAGTTTAACAAATAAATACGTAATGCTGCAAAACTTGACGCAAACATATTTTCGAAACCTTAAAGCGCTCAGACAGCTTGATTTAGCCGGAAATAATATGAAAATATTGGACGCAAATCTCTTTGCTACACTGGCGAAATTGAATTATCTGAATTTGAGCCGTAATGAAATCCAGGAATTATCACGAAATCTATTTGCAAATCAGTCTCAACTTATAATACTAGATCTTAGCAACAATTTATTGACATATTTAACGCCAGACCTGTTCACGAAAACTCCGTTGATATGGCAGTTGAAACTGAATGGAAATCGATTGCACGACACCATAAATCTTAGCGAGAATCTGAAACCGTTGCACTATCTCCATTGCCTAGACTTAAGTAAAAACAAACTACAAACTATTTGGGGCACTGCGATTTATGCCAATACTTCCGCAAGATTATTAACAAACTTCAATGTCAATATGGGTTCGACTTTAGAGCAAGCACTGAATTATATCAGCAAGTTGCAACCGGAAATGTACGCAGGCATCAAGCATAATTCAACAGTTATTAATTTAAGTCATAACCTTTTGCCCGAATTTAATATGGATTGGCATCTAGAAGCGGGCCTCACATGCCCCTTTCAAATAAACTTGGAGCACAATATCATTCAAAATATTTATGCGTTATCAAATTTTCGTATTACAACTGACGATTGCGAGCGCGAAATCAAAATGACTGGAAATCCAGTTGAGTGCGATTGTACATTAGCTTGGATTTATAATGATAATTATCGAAGTTTTTTTAGTGATTTACAATGTAATCAGACGTCAACTAAACTAGTAAAGGATATCGCACAGGCTCGACGCGTAGACATGTGTACTTGGCAACCGATTCTCTGTTCTAGAAACTGTGATTGTTACATACAATCTAAGTTGTTGCTCATCAATTGCAGCGGTGCTCAACTTGACTTTATCGAGCAACTGCCACGTCCCGAACAAGTTACCCTTACGAGTTCAGTACTCGATATTAGCAGTAATCAATTCACTGTTTTGCCGTTAAACACCACTTTCGGCTATGCCAACGTTTCGCAACTCTATGTATCTTACAATAAAATCACTAACATAAGTCTCTCTCAACTGTCAACAAATTTAACGGTTTTAGATCTACGAAATAATCGCTTAAAATCTTTAAGTGCTGAATTTTTGTGTGCATTTCTCAATGATAGCTCCAAACTACAGATTTTGTATCTTAGTGAAAATCGTTGGTTTTGCGACTGTGCTGCGCAACATTTGATCTACAGTATACGTGAACATCGGAAACGCATACCCGATGTCGAGCAGTTATACTGTGATAATCTACAGAATGTTACACTACTAACAGCAAATGTGGGCGAATTATGCCAAAGTGCCGATAAGGTTGAACGTTATCAGTATGTGAATACAACTGTGATTTCTGCGGCGTTAGTCATTATTATTTTACTTTTGAATATCGCACTTTACTATAAGTACAAGTTGGAAGTGAAGGTCTGGTTATATAGCCACAACATATTGAGCTGTTGTATTAATGAGCGTGAGCTGGATAAGAATAAAATATTCGATGCGTTTATTTCATATGCACACCAAGATGCTGACTTCGTCAACCACATATTATTGCCGCAACTTGAACACTGCGAACCCCAATTTCGTATATGCACACACGAGCGCAATTGGTTAGCTGGCGCATACATACCAGAACAAATCATCGAATCTGTCGAACAGTCGCGTCGTACAATCATTGTGCTCTCGCAGCATTTCATCGAGTCGGATTGGGCGCGCATGGAGTTTCGCACAGCACATCAGAGCTCCTTGAACGAAGGTCGTACGCGCATAATTATAATTAAATATAGTGAACTCACGAATACTGAGTTATTGGATAGAGAATTCAAGGCATATTTGGATATGAACACTTATTTGGATTGGAAAGATGCCAGATTTTGGGAAAAATTACGCTATGCCATGCCGCATCAAATGAGTAGGGAACGAAGTGCTGATATGCTAGAAGTTAATGGCAGAATGTACGTTATGGGCCAGGTAGAGATGAATCGTTTACGTGGTGGGGGTGCATAAATTTGTCGCAGGTTAGTTACAATTTTGTCGCAATTAATTTACCACATATTGTTTATCTAATTAATTGTAGATTCTTAATAAATCCCATCTTTCTAACGTAAAACTAATATATATATTTTTTTTTTTTTTTTAGAAGAAAAATAATTATAAATAATTACTCCAGTTATATATACAAAGCACTGGCTGCCAAGGCCTTCGGCTTGAATAATCATAAATCTAAGGTATAAAATTAATACGATTACAATTCAAATAGTTAATAGTGTGTTAAGAATTATATATACAATTACTTAAAATTTAAATATTTAACTTGCTAGACTTTAAGAATTGTACAAAAAGGTTAACGTTATTAAGTAAGTCCGAGGGTTTCATGTTGCCAAAAATCAGAACTCTGAGCTGTTGTAGAGGTGAGCATCTGTCGAGGATATGGTTTATTGTGAAATCTCCAAAGCCACATAAAGGGCAATTAGGTTTGTTTGTACCATTCAAAAGGTGTCCATGTGTGGCAAGTGTATGTCCAATCCTGATGCGAATAAATGTTTTTATATTCTTGCACGTGTTGTTATTTGAATAATGTGGTGTTTTCCCTAATGGATTTGCAAGTTTGTAATGATGGTTGTAGCTTATCCAATCGTTTTGAAAACAGTCGTTGATGTGTTGTTTGACATACTGCTTAATATCTTTCATGGTAAAATAAGGTGACATATGTAGTGGTTCTTTGCTAGCTGCTTTTGCACGTATGTCGGCCATTTCATTTCCTTTGATTCCAACGTGTCCAGGAACCCACATAATTTTGATTTTGTTGTTACATTTATTTATGAGGTTGCGAATTTTAGTGACCATAGGGCAATCGTTTAATTGGTTGAAAATGGCATCTATGGCGGATTTACTATCACTGCAGATAATGGTTTTATTTTCACTATTCAAAGCAAAGAGTACAGCTTCTAATATGGCAGCTGTTTCAGCTGTGAATATTGAGCAGTACGATGGCAAAACAAAGGCAGCTATTGTGGCACCGACCTTATTTGTCACAGCAAACGTGGTAGAGGTATCACTTTTAGATCCGTCTGTAAAAATAAAATCCCACTCATCGCTATATGGTCCTATACTTTCATTATATAGTTGTATATATTCGGTGTTGCTGGTGGAATTCTTCTGGTGCTGTTGTATGTCGTTAATGCGGCACGACGATAATGTCAGCGATGGTGGAGTTAATGGTGATTGAATCAATGAAGGGTACGTAAATAATCCTATTTGTTTAGAAGTCATGAGACAGCGTACGATGGTTGAAGGTTTGTGGTACGTGCGTGAACTTTGGATAGCGCTATTTACGTCCTTAAGTATTAACTCATTTCGACACAGAAGCAACTTTGGGATGAGCAACATAGTGTTATATGAGATTCTCTGCGATATATCTGGTAATCCGGATTCTGCTAAAATTGCTTTGATCGGTGATGTTGGGAAAGCACGTATACTCCTTCTAGCTGCTGCATGATAAGGTGCTTTTAAGAGTTTGATATTGGTTTTGGCACTGTGTCCGTAAATAGCAAGTCCATAGTCAATTTTTGATAATATTAAGGCTCTTGTGACATTAATGAGCGTGTTTGTGTGACATAAGCAATGTTTCGATGATAAAAATTTAATGATATTTAGTCTAAGAAACAAGTTTGATCGGATATATTTACAATGTTCTTTATAAGAAAGAGTTTTATCAAATATAATACCTAGTATTTTTAAACTTTGGGTATGTGGGATTTGGATATTAGACATTGATAGAATAGGGAAGGAGCAGTTGTGTTTTCTACAAATATGAAATGTGGAGCTTTTGTTTAATGATATCTTCGCGCCGGATATTTCAGACCATTTATTGATATCATTTAGTATCTTTAGAAATATACGTTTAACTTGATTCAGATCTTTAATTTTTGTAAAAACCACAACATCGTCTGCGTAAATAAAGTGATGCGTTCGAGGGTTGGAACTTATAATGGTGCTGACTTTATTAAATGCTATTATGAAAAGCGTAACGGAGAGCGGTGAACCTTGAGGTATACCATTGTATAATTTAAAAACTTGTGAAGTGCATTTATTGACACATATGGTAAATTTTCGATTATATAAAAACGATTTTACAACGTTAAACATTTTGATGCCAATTTTCCAGCGCTTAAGTTCACTGAGTACCATGTGAGCTCCGACTCTATCAAACGCTTTCTAATCTAGGCTAAGTACCGAAGCGTGGTTACGGGTTGCCAAGTTTGTGGATACGAAATGTTCGAAATGTAGTAGGGGGTCTATAACTCCCAACCCTTTTTGAAATCCGAATTGGTGCTGGCTTATGAGTCCATTTGCTTTAGCGAACCACATTAGTCGGGTAGAGATGATTTTTTCTAAAGTCTTAGATATACAAGGTAAAAGGGAAATTGGTCGGTAATTCTCAATGTAGGAACTTGGTTTATTGGGTTTAGGAACGGGAATGATTGTGGAAATCTTCCATTGTTGAGGGTATACACCAGAGATTAGTATTTTATTATATAGTATGACAAGTCTATATTTAAGGGAGTATGGGATATTTTTTAGGATGGGATACGATATTTTATCAGAACCAGGGGTTTTTCCTCTTAGCGTTGAGATTGTAGTTTCGAATTCATTAAGCGTAATATCAGCTTCAATTTGAAGCGCTTTTGATGAAGGTGTTGGGTTAGTATATGTTTCATTCTCGCTTTGAGCTTTCAATGAGTTAAAGTTAGGGGGGAAATTTGGATCAGAAGAGTATGATGACCACGTTTCTGCAAATTTTTCCGCGATTTCTTGAGACATATAAACAGGTCCAAATTGTGTGTTAATATGGGATATATTAAATTTTCGTGAGGACCCAGTTAGCATTTTTATATCTGACCATATTTTTTTAGGATTCGAAGTTGGGTTTATGTTGGCTGTTAACTATTCTAATGATTGCCTTTTAGCCAATTTTAACTCCTTTCTAAAAATCGCGTTAGCCTTTTTATATTCAATCAGATTAGGGTCAGTTCTGTTAAGTTTAAATTTTTTCCACATATATTTTTTCTTGTTTCTAAGAGTTGAAAGTATATTTGTCCAATAAGGCAGCTTTGTTGAGAACATTTTGGTGTTATTTGAGGGTATGGCAAAATGAGCTGCAGATCGAATAATTGTTTTAATGGCAAATGCTTCAGCATTTACATTTTCACAAGGGCGCCTAGTATTAGATAAATATGTTGAAATATTACAGAACTTTGTCCAGTCAGCCTTATCAGTCAAAAATTTAGACCTTGGTTTGATATTGTAAGATTTAGGAATGGAGAGGGAAGTGACTATTGGAAAGTTATCGCTATTGTGAAGATCATCTATTGTATGTGAAGAAAGTTTTGGTGCTATAAGGGATGAGGCTAGGATAATGTCTGGATGGGTAAAGGTGCCATGTGTAGAGAAGTGTGTTGGGAGCCCATCATTCAAAACAATAAGGTCATGTGAAAGAATTATATCTTCAATGATTTCACCCCTTTTATTCACAGTCAAGGATCCCCAAAGTGGACTCCATGCGTTAAAATCTCCCAAAATAATAATTGGTGTAGTGAATGAATTTAAAATATTAGAAAGTTCTATATAAGAAAAATTCTGATGAGGTGGAATGTAACAGTTAATAATCTTCTTCTTCTTAACTGGCGTAGAAACCGCTTACGCGGTTATAGCCGAGTCCACAACAGCGCGCCACGCATCTCTCCTTTTGGCGTTTTGGCGCCAATTGGTAATACCAAGTGAAGACAGGTCCTTCTCCACCTGGTCCTTCCACCGGAGTGGAGGTCTCCCTCTTCCTCGGCTTCCACCAGCGGGTACTGCATCGAATACTTTCAGAGCTGGAGCACTTTCTTCCATCCGTACAACATGACCTAGCCAGCGTAGCCGCTGTCTTTTTATTCGCTGGACTATGTCTATGTCGTCGAACAACACATACAGCTCATCATTCCATCTTCTGCGGTATTCGCCGTTGCCAATGTTTAAGGGACCGTAAATCTTCCGCAAAACCTTTCTCTCGAAAACTCCCAGTGCCGTCTCATCGGATGTTGACATCGTCCACGCTTCTGCACCATAAAGTAGGACGGGAATGATGAGGGACTTGTAGAGTTTAGTTTTTGTTCGTCGAGAGAGGACTTTACTTTTCAATTGCCTACTCAGTCCATAGTAGCACCTGTTGGCAAGAGTGATTCTGCGTTGGATTTCAAGGCTGACATTATTATCGGTGTTAATGTTGGTTCCTAGGTATACGAAATTATCTACAACTTCAAAGTTATGACTGTCAACAGTGACGTGGGAGCCAAGACGCGAATGCGCTGACTGTTTGTTTGATGACAGGAGATATTTCGTCTTGTCCTCGTTCACCACCAGACCCATTCGCTTCGCTTCCTTATCCAGGCGGGAAAAAGCAGAACTAACGGCGCGGGTGTTGTTTCCAATGATATCGATATCATCTGAGTACTCCAGGAGATGAACACTCTTGAAAAATATCGTACCCTCTCTGTTTAGCTTCTGCAGCTCTTATAATTTTTTCCAGCATCAGGTTAAAGAAGTCGCACGATAGTGAGTCACCTTGTCTGAAACCTCGTTTGGTATCGAACGGCTCGGAGAGGTCCTTCCCGATCCTGACAGAGCTTTTGGTGTTGCTCAACGTCAACTTACACAGCCGTATTAGTTTTGCGGGGATACCAAATTCAGACATCGCGGCATAAAGGCAGCTCCTATTCGTGCTGTCGAAAGCAGCTTTAAAGTCGACAAATAGATGGTGTGTGTCGATCCTTTTTTCACGGGTCTTCTCCAAGATTTGGCGCATGGTGAATATCTGGTCAGTTGTTGATTTTCCAGGTCTAAAACCACACTGATAAGGTCCAATCAGTTTGTTGACGGTGGGCTTTAGTCTTTCACACAGTACGCTCGATAGAACCTTATAAGCGATGTTAAGGAGGCTTATCCCACGATAGTTGGCGCAGATTGTGGGGTCTCCCTTTTTGTGGATTGGGCAGAGTACACTGAGATTCCAATCGTCGGGCATGCAGTTAATAATAGTTAATAATAGTGAATTTAAATCCGATTTCGATTTCTATGGCTAAGCAAGAGATGTTGCTGTTGACAGGAATTTGCTTATGATTTACTGATTTTTTAATAAATATTGCGATACCTTGTTTAGCGCATGTATGTTGAGAGCTATTGTGAAAATAACTAAAGTATTTATTAGGAGGGTAAATCTTTTTATGAATAGGTATATGAGTTTCTTGAAGTGATATAATTTCTGGTCCAACTTCATTAATAAGAATATTTAAATCAGGGTAGTTATTAAGTAGACCGTTTATGTTCCATTGCAAAATTCGCATAATTTACTCTATCATTTCATTATTTGTTGACGGAGGGGAGAATACTGTAGGTAGTGGAGTGAAAATTGCAGAAGATGTTAGTGCTGGAGATGTAAGGTGAGAGAGCAAAGAGGAGATCATTGCTTGTGTTTGAGAGTCATCGACTGATGCTGCTGTTGTGTTTGTTGTAGCATTTGCTGTGGTGTAATTGTTTTCGTTGGTTTCTTTTGTTTCTTTTTCATTATTTTTAGTGATACCTTCATTATTTGTAAATGAGTGAATAAGTTCTGTAGAGGTTATTTGGGTGTTTTTGTTGTTTTCTTGAGAGTTGTTAGAATTATTTTTAGTTATGTTGGCAAATGTAGTGGAGTTTTCAAAGAGAGGAAGAGATGAGTAGGATTTATGTATTTTTATTGCTTCACGCATGGAACATTTTTTGTCTGTTTTTATTGTTATTATTTGTTTCATTTGTAAGAATTTGGGACATGTTTTGTCAGAAGAGGGGTGATTACCTGAGCAATTAACGCAAGAGGTTCGAGAGCAAGCGATAGGTTGGTGAGGGGGGAGAGCACACGTGTCACAAACAGGGGCTTTAGTGCATCTTTTGGTTGTGTGGCCCAAAACTTGACAGCTTTTACACCTCATGGGATTTGGGTAATATGGCCTTACCTTGGTTGTGTACCAAGACACTTCGATCTTTTCCGGTAGGTGATATTTATCGAAAGTGAGTAGAACAACACCACTAGGAACTGACTTTTGGTTAATATACTTGGGGAATTTAAAAACTGACACCACACCCTGTTCTTTTAAATGTTCTATGATTTCATCTTCTGCAATTTCGTTAAGGCACGGTGCGTAAATTGTTCCTTTTGTATAGTTAAGGTTATTGTGGAGTTTTATTTCTACATCGCAAATGCCATGTAATGTTTTTGTAATTATGAATTTTCTGGCTATTTGTTGGTTTTTAACTAATAATAGAAGATTCCCGTCTCTTAGTTCTGATATATTAATTATTTCACTGCTAATGATCTTTAATGCTTTATGTACAGCAAAACACGAATATTTGCTTATCGGCTTTTGTGAATTTATTGCACTTAACACTGGGTATTTCGGATTGTCTTTTGTTGTTGGAGGGAGATTTGGGAAATCGTTAATGGGAAATGATTGGGTTTTTTTTTCTTTTTGGTTTAGGACTTGATGATAACAGGGCAAACCTGTTATCACCAAGAGAGTGTCCCCCTTGGGGCATATTTCTTGTAGTAAACAGTGGTTATATATTAGCACTCTATAACACGTCTTTTAAATGAAAAATATGACACTTTAAATATAGTTCAGAGAGAGGGAGTGGAAGAGCAAAAGAAACTCACTAATAGCAACAAACACAACCGTTCGCTTCAGGCATCAGTCGATGACTGAAAAAACTAATATATAAATATTTGATTGATGCAGATTTATATATCAACATCATACGCGCATAATACAAATGGAAAGAGAAGCTTAGCCAACAACTCACTCATGCAGTGGTGATCAGACTAACTATACAATGCATTTTTATAAAAGTTATTTATATAATCAATTGTTAAAAACACTAAAAACGAAAGTAAATATTCATTTTATTAAAATAGTCCTTCCAAGTTCTGGAGTAACCGAATATTGCATATTTTGGCTATTTGTAAGGTTAAGTATTGGAGTAAAGGTATTCAGTATTCCTTATTCGAATTGATTGTACTGATATTTAATATCATATTAACTTGTCCTATGATACTTACTTACTTATATCAATATCAATATCTACAGCATCACTATTTTAATTACTCGGTACCTGTATATATTTTTTCTTAATGAAATTATCGATAAATCTCCCAGATTTGCAAAAGAAAGAAATACAGAGCGACGCTTTCCTTATAACCACTAAAAAAGTTAATTTTCTCACTGTCAGAATTAGTAAAGTTTTTGAAGTCAGATTTTATTTTATATGACAGCATTGATTATGGTACACTGCTTTCGAATATAACCTCAAAAATCAACATATTTGCCAGTAAAAATAGTTATTATAATAATAATTGTAGGGTTTTAGTATAATTCTCAAAATTAATTTAACTCTTTAAATTTTAATCCATAGTTGCAGCATTTAACATGGCGATATTAAACGGCTCATCTTTCCTTCCACTTTTCATCAACTTGGAAGGTAAGGCCTGTTGCATTGTGCTACTTCTACTTCGATGAGCTTTTGAGTAAATTGCATTTGCATGTTCATTGAAATTCAAGTTAAAAGCGGATCGTTGCAAAAAGTTTGTCTTACATTCTTTCTGGCCAATTCTACGAACCATTTACAAATTTCTTTGCAGATTCTGGGGTTCCGTGAAGTATACATAACATTCAATGATGACTGCCAAGTAAGTTTTACATTAAAATTGCAACAGTTTATAAAAAGGTTTTATTCATTTCAAATTTAGGTCAGAAGTAGTCACATTAACTATCATATTTCCTTGTACGTATAGTAATCTTTGTTTGCTAGAATTCCTTTTTCTTTTTCTTTGAATATGTTCGTTTATACTTTACATACCGGATAAAGACAGGAATAACAAATTGTGAAAGTTACATTTTTCAATATATCTATTTCAATGCTAGGTATCATAATCGATTATAATTCCATGCTAAATATCGTACCGTTTTATGAAAAATATTTTTTTTTTTTCAAAATAGGTTTTATTATTTAAAACAGCGATACTGTTCGATTGTATTTAAAAAAGGTGGATACTTTCGCAATTCGTAACTCGATTTATGTAATTATGTGATTTTTTATATTTGATTAATGATCTGGCGACATTTATAAAATGCATGCCCTCAATATATGGGTTAATTGCACCGACCCATAGTTAAGCAAAGTTCATATCTTCGGAACATTTCGTACTAATTGACTATGGCGTCTGTAATGGCTTTTTATTATATTATGGAAAACAAACAGAAGCAGCATTCAACTATATCTAATTACGCATTATTGTGAGCTATTAGTAGAAACAAGTAGAATAATATAATGCATCTAGGATTCGTTGAAAAGATCCCAAGAAGAAGAGGTTTCTGTGGTGGTATCACAGAGGGGACATCTTGAAGTTATCTTCCCTGCTGCGAGATCAATAAGGTAACATGCTTAACAAGTTCACTAAAAGTTGATAACAGAGTACGCTAAGTAGCAGTAAAAGTATTGTATGCGACTGTATGACTATGATAATATATATGTAAATAAAATCACAATCACAGTCGTAAAAATTCTTTGTATGTATTATAACTTTATAAATATAATCATATGATCATATCATATAATATAATATAGATCTCAAAATTTACCAATTTTACGATATTTGTTTAATATTATTGAGAATTGGTTAATTGTATAATCCCTGTGTTGGTTTCATATTTCCAGTTGAATATATTATTTTTTTAGGAATCTTTCAGAGTCCTTTTTACAACTCCTATGCTCAAAAGTTTAATTTGTAATTGAAAATTCAACATAAAACTCAAGAAAGTGTCAAAAAGTTAAGAAGTACTTTATAAGCAAAAAATAAAATGACGAAGTTTTTAAGATTTTTGAACGAGTTAAAAAGCGTCAAAAACTCATTCCTGTTGCTTTTATGTGCATAAGTTTTTTTGTATAAGCTGTCCCATCTGTGATGAGTTGTAAAATTTTAAGTCTACGAGTTGAGGATGACTTCAATGATTTTGTATGAGTGCTCATTAATTATGCTCAGGCAATTTTTCGCAATAAACTAATGAGTACAAAATAATGCATTAATCATATTATCATACTAATATTTGTCATGGGTAAGTAGGTTTAAAAGTGAACCTTCGTCAGTTGATAGTTTTTGTAATTGTTGAGTCGATAAATGGATATTATTCACTGTTGACGAAAATTTGATATGCAGGAATTTATACTGGGATAGTGAAACTTACAACAGAGCAGAGAATTTCTAAACGCAAACGGCCATTATTATGCCTAAAGTAGAAGACAGAGAATTCGACAATGGAGATATTCAGGCATGTTCTCGAAATCGTGCGATTTCAATTCGGATCCGAAATTACAAATCGACCACAGCTGATTTCTTTCTGACAGTTTGACAAAACAAATACTAAAAGAGAATTTGTTGGTTAAAAATGAAAAAAAAAAAATTAAATTAAACAGCTTTTAATAACCCTCTCATGCCCGAATTAAAATGTGCAGAGCTAATAATACGACAGATATATATCGTCGAAATCGGTCCATAAGTTTACCAGCGCTCAGATATTTTGAAGAAATTCAGAGGGAATATCCTTGCCAAAAATGCGTGAAATCGGGTCATAACTTCACCTTACTTCCATATACCAAATATTAGGGTTTCCAACTTCCAAAAATATACCATATATGTATATAATAAATATGTGGATCAAATAAGATTAAATTAATAAAACTAAATAAATAAATTGCGAGAGTAGAAAATGTTCGGTTACACCCGAACTTAGCCCTTGTATTTCGTTTCTGCTCTTTGTGGGAGCACTCTTAATATCACAAAATAATGTAATGAAAATGTAAATGAGTAAATTTAAGTAAAACGTTAAAAATCAATATTAGCCAATAAAGTGTATATGCTTTGACTTGCTACTTCTGATTTACTCGCAATTCAATGGACATACTGGCCTGGCGAAGTTGCAGTTAAAACTCCAACAAGAACCAATCCCACCAATCACTACCACAATTTGTAACTTTGTTCAAAGTTTCGACCATCTGTCATTGCCTTGGTCCTAGTAGTTTTCTTCTTGGTTGTGCACGAGAATTAAACGTAGGACAGAAACTCTCTGTTGTACTTTTGTTTAAGTTTTGGATTTACTCAATTTGTAAAATTGCAAAAGTGTTGAAAATTACTGTTCACAATCAGTTAACATAAAAGTTCAATGATTGAAAGCTGTTTTGTCGGAAAACTTTCTATTGATCAGGTTCAACAAATTCAAAAGTTAGAAATTCAATGAAAAATTTGTTGTTTAATTATTTCCCATGTTGATTAAATTTTATTCCAAGTTTTGCAAAAATTTTGTAAGAAACTTTTCTACAAAGTTAATTAATTGGAGAATTGGCTACTAAAATGTGTGTAAAAGTTAATGAAATACGACAAAAAGTTTACTTACTCATAATTTTGGTAATTAAAATAAAAACAATAATATAATTCAATATACTACAGAATAGGCAAAGATATTCAAGAAAAAATTAAGTGTTGCAATAAACGATAAATATAATAATTGGTAAGAACCTAACCAGATTACAATGCCTGCGTAGTTTAAAAGATATGTATGTTCAACTTAATAGTCGACAATAATTTGTGAGTATCTGCTTCCATGGGTTAAAAGTAGTGCCAAATACAACGGAGGATGGGAATTTAATTCAAAAGCTTTCACCAAACTTTGCCCCATATCTTTGAACACATTGAAATTGTTTATAAGAAAATGGTAAAGTACAAAGCAAATCGGCGACAACTTCGTCACTTGAAGTAAAAGTACTTATCTCGCAAGGTTACAGCATTTACATCAATTTCAATAGTATTAACCCTTATGCATAAGTGAGAGTACTGTATCATCAATATTCTTCTTCTTGACTGGCGTAGACACCGCTTACGAGGTTATAGCCGAGTCCACAACAGCGTGCCACGCATCCCTCCTTTTGGCAGCTTGGCGCCAATTGGTAATACCAAGTGAGGACAGGTCCTTCTCCACCTGGTCCTTTCATCGGAGTGAAGGCCTCCCTCTTCCTCGACTTCTACCAGCGGGTACTACATCGAACACTTTCAGAGCTAGCCAGCGTAACCTTCTTCTTCTTGACTGGCGTAGACACCGCTTACGCGGTTATAGCCGAGTCCACAACAGCGCGCCATGCGTCTCTCCTTTTGGCACTTTGGCGCCAATTGGTAATACCAAGTGAAGACAGGTCCTTCTCCACCTGGTCCTTCCATCGGAGTGGAGGTCTCCCTCTTCCTCGGCTTCCACCAGCGGGCACTGCATCGAAAACAGAGCTGGGGCACATTCGCCCATTCGAACAACATGACCCAGCCAGCGTAGCCGATGCCTTTTAATTCGCTGGACTATGTCAATGTCGTCGAATAACACATACATCATTCCATCTTCTGCGGTATTCGCCGTTGCCAATGTTTAAGGGACCATAAATCTTCCGCAAAACCTTTCTCTCGAAAACTCCTAGTGCCGTCTCATCGGATGTTGACACCGTCCACGCTTCTGCACCATAAAGTAGGACGGGAATGATGAGGGACTTGTAGAGTTTAGTTTTTGTTCGTCGAGAGATGACTTTACTTTTCAGTTGACTACTCAGTCCATAGTAGCACCTGTTGGCAAGAGTGTAATAATCCTGTAACTGCTTTCTTTATTATAAAATCCAATAACAAAACTAATTTTGTGTAATCGATTGTGAACACCTTGGATAATACAAATCGTGCAGATAATATAAGTATTCGGAACATTAAAAGTTTCGAATATTGCTAACTTTTTAATTGATGCTCTTCACATTGCAATTTAGGCATTATTTTATTGAAGTGGATAATGAGCAATTATTCAATAAATAGTATATACCTACACAAATAGTAATGAGAAATTAGCCGATATTTTGACAAATTTTGCCTATCAACAATGTCTATTGTGGTCCAAGTTCAACAATTTGGCAGTAAAGCAAACCAAGCCAATCCAAACGGTTTGCTTTACTGCCAAATTGTTTCCTTTTATTGGCTTTAAGGGTTATTAATGTCTTTATATAGGGATGATTGTAAATATATGCATAAAACGAGGAGTGATTAAATGTCAGGATTTTAAATTATTTAAATTTAAAAAATGCACAGTGTTTTTATACTCTCGCAACAAAAGTTGCTAAGAGAGTATTATAGTTTTGTTCACCTAACGGTTGTTTGTAAGTCATAAAACTAAACGAGTTAGATATAGGGTTATATATATCAAAATGATCAGGGTGACGAGACGAGTCAAAATCAAAATCAAAAAAATTGAGATATCTTAACGAAACTTGGAACACGTATTACTTGGCACCCTGAGGAGGTTGCTTTCGAAAATGGTCAAAATCGGACCATTGTCACGCCCACAAAATGGCGAAAACCAAAAACCTATAAAGTGTCATAACTAAGCCATAAATAAAGTTATGAAAATAAAATTTGGAACATAGGATCGCATTAGGGGAGGGCACATTTGGATGTAATTTTTTTGGAAAAGTGGGAGTGACCCGCTCTCAAATAGGTTTTTTGTATATAACTCGCAAACCAATAAAGCTATATAATCCAAACTTTCTGCAGTCGTTTCTTTTAGCTGTTTCCTTATACAGTCCACAAATGAAAGAAATCGGATAATACCCACGCCCACCTCCCATACAAAGGTTAGGTTGAAAATGACTAAAAGTGGGTTAACTCACTAACGAGAAACGTCAGAAACACTAAATTTTTACAGAAGAAATAGCAGAAGGAAGCTGCACTCAGATTTTTTTACAAAATGAAAAATGGGCGTGACATCTCCCACTTATGGGTCAAAAACCATATCTCAGGAACTACGCGACCGATTTCAATGAAATTCTATATATAATACTTTCTGATGACACATGTGAAAAATGGATGAACGGTTCATAACCACGACAACTTCCAATATAACTCAATTTTGAATTCCATCTGATTCCTTCACTTTATAATGTATACGTAAGGAACCAATGAAGTAAGCGGAATAAAACTTTACACAAATAGTACATATCATCTCTGGCTTCACTTGAGAAAAAACTGTCGAAAACGGACTATAACTTTTCAAGGCCCCTGTTATCGAACATGTTGAACTCCGCGCCTAAGGGCACAAACCGAAAATATGGATAAATCTCTCTGATAATTTAATGTAATTCAGAGGAAATTGTTTATTCTAATAGTGTGTCTCGGTTCCAAAAATTATTAAAATCGGATAATAACATCTCCTAGCTCCCATATACCTAATTATAGGTTTTTCAAAAATACGGTGGGCTTTAATCTGCATATATGTATTGATTAATATGTGAGATATCTTAGCGAAATTAAGTTAGTGTATAGTCTTGGATATAGTGTACCTTGCTGGTGAAAATGAATGAAATCGGTTCAGGAATTTCCTCAGCCCTCATACACTATATAGGACGATTTTCGCTATTCTATTAAACTTTGTGCCGAATTTATAGGTAAATTTGGGTGTTATCTTAATTTCTTCAATAAATTGCGAGAGTATAAAATGTTCGGTTGCACCCGAACTTAGCCTTTCCTTACTTGTTTTAGTTAAAATTATTTATATTATATTGTAATAACAAAATATGGGCAAAGCGATTAGCTATAAAAACTCTACATCAAAGCTCAGTGTTTGCACAACCCATTATAAATACAAGCATAACACTGGAAGGAAATGCATTTGGATTCTTCAAACAAGAAATTCACTTCACATTCGTTGACATTGATAATAGAAACACGTATTCCTACTCCGTTGACGATGCAAATGAATCATGATCACATTTGTAATAAGAGCAGAAATATAAAAAAGTAGAGACGTATCTCAAAAGATGTTAGTTACGTGTTTCTTAGTGAAACTTTTTTTCATATAACACAAAGTTCATCGGAAGTTTGGAAATAATAAAGTTAGTATATGGCACCCAGGGAAGTAATTACTCGATTTCACATATTTTTGACGCAGAAGCACACTATAATAAGGAAAAGATTCTCTCTGATCTTTGAACGTTTTTCCCATATTTTTGGTCAAAAATTAGCCACGGGTACCAAGGTGCTCATGTTCGACATATGGGGTCTTGAAAAGATATAGTCCGATTTTAAGAATTTTTAGACGACATGTCCCATGCCTTCAGTTCAGAATTTGTGTAGTTCTGGAGTGTTTGATTTATAAAGAAGAAGGGTTTTATTTACAATTATTATTTATAGTTAATACATAATTGCGAATTGTATTGGTAATTTGGCAAAACCAGGCACCCATACGCATATGTACATTCAATACAATGGTATTTTTCTACGGGAGAATGAAACAGCCCTACATGCAAATTAATCATTATACATAACGGGTGATTTTTTTGAGGTTAGGATTTTCATGCATTAGTATTTGACAGATCACGTGGGATTTCAGACATGGTGTCAAAGAGAAAGATGCTCAGTATGCTTTGACATTTCATCATGAATAGACTTACTAACGAGCAACGCTTGCAAATCATTGAATTTTATTACCAAAATCAGTGTTCGGTTCGAAAATTTTTTATCGACAAATTTTGTTCATCGATGAGGCTCATTTCTGGTTGAATGGCTACGTAAATAAGCAAAATTGCCGCATTTGGGGTGAAGAGCAACCAGAAGCCGTTCAAGAACTGCCCATGCATCCCGAAAAATGCACTGTTTGGTGTGGTTTGTACGCTGGTGGAATCATTGGACCGTATTTTTTCAAAGATGCTGTTGGACGCAACGTTACGGTGAATGGCGATCGCTATCGTTCGATGCTAACAAACTTTTTTGTTGCCAAAAATGGAAGAACTGAACTTGGTTGACATGTGGTTTCAACAAGATGGCGCTACATGCCACACAGCTCGCGATTCTATGGCCATTTTGAGGGAAAACTTCGGAGAACAATTCACTCAAGAAATGGACCCGTAAGTTGGCCACCAAGATCATGCGATTTAACGCCTTTAGACTATTTTTTGTGGGGCTACGTCAAGTCTAAAGTCTACAGAAATAAGCCAGCAACTATTCCAGCTTTGGAAGACAACATTTCCGAAGAAATTCGGGCTATTCCGGCCGAAATGCTCGAAAAAGTTGCCCAAAATTGGACTTTCCGAATGGACCACCTAAGACGCAGCCGCGGTCAACATTTAAATGAAATTATCTTCAAAAAGTAAATGTCATGAACCAATCTAACGTTTCAAATTAAGAACCGATGAGATTTTGCAAATTTTATGCGTTTTTTTTTTAAAAAAAGTTATCAAGCTCTTAAAAAATCACCCTTTATATCAATCAAGAAAACTTATATTTTTCTGCGTCAATGGAAATTTATCAATACCATCTATAGTACCCTGTACCGTTTTGTATGTTGAACGAGCTTCATTTGTGTATATTCATACACATAGCCACTTAGTTCAATGTTTTAGTCCCAATCGATTACCGAAACCTTGAAAGTTATAAATCTTTGAAAGGTCTTCACATAACCTACAAGCTATGCTTGAATAGCTTGGATATTGCGTTCAACAGTTATAGACGTGTAAACATGGAGTTCACTAATGCCGAAATTCGCGCTATTTTGAAGTTTTCCTTCGTTAAAGGCAAATCCGCTAGATAAACTTTCTGTGGGGTTAATGGTGTTTTGGGGAATGGTACTCTATCACTTCGAACTGCGGAGGAATGAAATTCAAAGCGGGTGAAAACGATACCATGGATAAGCCAGAAAGAGGAAGTCCTGTGACGACGAACTCGAGCAAAAGGACGGTGAATCGTCCCAAAAAGTGGCAAAGCCGGGATTGGAAGGTTCTGCTCCCATATGGCCAGATGCTTAATTCTACCATCTACTGCGAACAACTGGACCGCTTGAAGCAGGAGATCGACCAACAGGAATGGTGGAGTGTTCCACCAGGACAACGCCTGACCACACACTTCGTTAATGACTCGTCAGAAGCAACGGGAGCTCGGATGTGAGGTTTTATCGCACACACCATATAGCTCGGACATAACGCCAAGTAATTACCACCTGTTCTTGTCTATGGCGAACGCCCCTGGTGGTGTAAAGTTGAACTCAAAAGAGTCTTGTGAAAAGTGGCTGTCCGAGTTCTTCGCAAATAAAGAGGGGGGTTTTACGAGGGTATCATAAAGAGCAAAAAAGCGAAAGAGACAACTAAATATATGTACAATGTATATTAAACACAAATACATATTTAAAAAAAATTTAACATTAAGTAACATTTTTGAACTAGTACTCTGTTACTTGTATTACGTGAAGAGAAGAGCTGAGGAGTGCGTGCCCTATTTTGAATGTAATACAACATAGTAATGAAATCCGATTTATAATAATTTATGTTCATACTTTTATTAATAACCACTTTAATACACATTTCAATATTTATGTTAATGTGCCCAGGTGATTCAAAATACATCCCACCACAGATCACTTTAGATATTTTCGATTGTTGAAATATTGAATTATAAATAATCGAACTTCCAAATTTGTGCACAATTTACTTGCGCGAAATGAGTATCCCTGAATAATTAGTTTATATTTTCGACTCGACATAACTGGTAGAATCCACATTTATGCATTCATCCGCTTGCAGCACTATTTATTTACATATTTCAATATGTGGCAACTAAGCAATTGAATTGTGTTAACGTGCTATGTAAAGATTTTAGAATTATCGTTAAATGTTTATTTTATATTCCACATTTGCAAATAATCTATTACATGAATGTATACGCTAATGTCCATAAAAACCAATAAACACTTATGATGCGAGTTATTTCAACATGAAATCATATAGAATAAATGAAAATGCGCACTAAGTATATTTGGGTTGAATTACTGAAAAAATAAATAAATGTATTATGGAAATGCTTGTTATATGTATTGGTTTGAAATGGCCTCCTAGGTACATATTTTGACGTATGAGTGTTATATTTATGGCGAAAGTAAATTTTACCAAAATTATATCGCTAAATTTTTATGGTCGTTCGTCTGTTGTTAAATATAGGAGTGAGTTTGTTCAAATTCTTTCTAAAATAAATTTACAAATTGTAAAAAAAGGATTAGTTCAGAGAGAGGTGTTTTATACAAAGTCAATATTATTATATATGATTCGGCTATAATCACGTAATCTATATTATATCATTTGATAATAAAAAGAAAATATTTGATTTTTTTGCAAATACACATTTTATACAGAAATTCCTTGGAACTGTTTGTGCGCAGAATATTACGTATACGCAATGTTATCTGACTTAGACTTTTTATTCAGACAAGCATATCAGCTGCAAAAAATCTATTAGGGGCGGTGTCACGGCCACTTTCTGGAATGTATTGTATTGAATCAACTCACTGTGATCGCCTGTAACAAATTTTATTTTTATATCTGGCTGAAAACAAATTTCATTTTACTAATAGCGTTTTTCATAAATCGCTGAAAAAGAGGTTTGTTTAGGTTCAGTTGCAAATATATGATATCACATAATATAAGCGTTCTCAACTCCTCTAACTTCATGATTGTAAAGCTTCTGTACTACATACTTACACCCCAATATGTAGTGATAAGATATGCTCCCACGTTTGTTTGAAAATAAAATTTATTTATATTCCGCTGATACCCAATGTATACCAAATGATTACTTGATATGTTCCGTATGACTGTGTGCATCTACTTCCCCATTGAATGCCGAGTTTTTTGTTGGACAGGTGTGTGCTCCCTTGGATTTACAAAAAGGCACCTTTTGACTTTTATGATAACATCAACCGACGCAAGAGCTAACAGTTCACTCCATAATCCGCTCATAAACATTCCGTGAAGTGTTGTAACACCTGCTGCGCCATGACAGTTATTTTGATCTTTGTGTACACAATTGATTGCAGATATCAAAGCATAAGCTAAGGCAAAGTATTGTGCGCCTATGGCTTATTGCTTATAAAATCACAAACCTGAATGTAGAAGTCAGTGCCGTGTTCTATTGTGTGATGTGATTTTTCCATGAACCCTTTGATTAACTCCTTACCTATTTACTTAAAACTAAGTAAGAAATGGAAATTTTTATTTTGTGTGCTTCACCTTTAAGTGTATATATGATTATCATATATTTAGCCGAGTCACAACATGAAGCTAATACAATACGAAACAACGATTTCATAGTTTATGTAAATGCTGATTCTCTACTATACCTATACAGTTCGAGAAGATACACTTACGAAAATGGTCTCCTCTTGGTTTTATGGCCAGATAAGTGCTGACATTTGCCGTTTGCATTTCGTGTATGGCAATAAGCTGGATACATTATGCCATTTAAGGTTATAAAATATCCAATTTATGATGTTCGTAATAATAAAAGTTTAGAAGGACGAGTAAATGGCCCATCTACTGCCATAAAAACCGAGTGTGTGTAGCGTGTGGTGGAGCTTTCAATTTCGTACGTTGTATATACTGCATTTAAAATGCGAACGTGAAAGGTGCGAGCAGGTGTGTAGGTGTTCTGCAATTGCAATAACATATTTATATATAAGTATAAAATTATTTGGGCAATATTCGTATATAATAATAAGTATATATTTACTCTGGTGTGTCGAAAACCTCTTAGTACCCTCTTAAGGCGAAAATTAAAATTATATGAAGATACTTATATATCAAAACGAAAAATTCATATAGGGTTCATAGATTAGTTATATACATAAGTAAACGTTAGCAATTATTTCATTAAATAAACTAAAGTCAAGCCAGTCGTTTCTAAGGTATTAGCTGTACTATCATTATCTATACTAACGGGTGATTTTTTTGAGGTTAGGATTTTCATGCATTAGTATTTGACAGATCACGTGGGATTTCAGACATGGTGTCAAAGAGAAAGATGCTCAGTATGCTTTGACATTTCATCATGAATAGACTTACTAACGAGCAACGCTTGCAAATCATTGAATTTTATTACCAAAATCAGTGTTCGGTTCGAAAATTTTTTATCGACAAATTTTGTTCAGCGATGAGGCTCATTTCTGGTTGAATGGCTACGTAAATAAGCAAAATTGCCGCATTTGGGGTGAAGAGCAACCAGAAGCCGTTCAAGAACTGCCCATGCATCCCGAAAAAATGCACTGTTTGGTGTGGTTTGTACGCTGGTGGAATCATTGGACCGTATTTTTTCAAAGATGCTGTTGGACGCAACGTTACGGTGAATGGCGATCGCTATCGTTCGATGCTAACAAACTTTTTGTTGCCAAAAATGGAAGAACTGAACTTGGTTGACATGTGGTTTCAACAAGATAGCGCTACATGCCACACAGCTCGCGATTCTATGGCCATTTTGAGGGAAAACTTCGGAGAACAATTCATCTCAAGAAATGGACCCGTAAGTTGGCCACCAAGATCATGCGATTTAACGCCTTTAGACTATTTTTTGTGGGGCTACGTCAAGTCTAAAGTCTACAGAAATAAGCCAGCAACTATTCCAGCTTTGGAAGACAACATTTCCGAAGAAATTCGGGCTATTCCGGCCGAAATGCTCGAAAAAGTTGCCCAAAATTGGACTTTCCGAATGGACCACCTAAGACGCAGCCGCGGTCAACATTTAAATGAAATTATCTTCAAAAAGTAAATATCATGAACCAATCTAACGTTTCAAATAAAGAACCGATGAGATTTTGCAAATTTTATGCGTTTTTTTTTTAAAAAAAGTTATCAAGCTCTTAAAAAATCACCCTTTAGTACTATCATTGTATACATTTGACTGAAGTATAATTGACAATGCAAAAATGTTGAAGGTATGTCGATTTTTAAACATGTTTACGACATTCGGCATGACATCAATTATATTCTCCGAATTGAAAATAAGAATAGCACTGAAGATAAATTGCAAACTATAGTTTACGCAATAATAAATCTCTTAATAATGAAAATATATAAATATACACATGACCAGATTTCTCATATTATTAGATAAAAAAATGAATTTCTTCAAAATATCTGAGAGACTTACCTATATTTTCGTTAAAAAATTTATTGACAGCACTGAGGTCCTCATGTTGTATACATGGGGTCTTAAAAACCTTATAATCCGATTTCGACGTTTTTTAGAAGAGCGATGTTACATTATAAATGTAGTATTTTTGCAAACTCTGTGATATCTTCACTAGTGCTTACTTTATATATCTTTAGCATAAAATTTAAGGTTTCTGGTGGTTTTCCTTACTGAATTAAGAGAAAAAACTGGAAAAAATTAAGGGATCAAAAATAAATTCCAATTTTTTGGGCAAATTTCAACAGGCCGTAACTTCGAAAGAAATGGTCGTACAAGAAATCGATAAAGAAGGAAATTATAGCTCCAAGTGTCTAGTTATTGTATTAGAAAAAAATTTTAACCTCTGCGGTTTTTGAGTAATCGTAAAAAACCAGCAACAAAAAAATTTTCAAAATTTTTTTAGTTTTGTTTTTTGGTCTACGGGCGTGTAAATTTTTTTTTAACTTAACCACTATAAGGATCGGATACGTGTAAATTTTTTTTTTAACTTAACCACTATAAGGATCGGATACTTTGTTCACTTAGCTTTATTTTGGTTTTTTGAACACGTCGATACGTCCACTTCTCGTCGAGATATCGGTCTTCAAATGGAAAAGGATCTTTTTGTCTTTGATTATCGATATCTCAGCAACCAATGATCGCTCAAAAAGTTAAAGGTGGGTTTCAAGAACTCGAATGAATTCTCATTAACGACTAGCCATTGCTTTTCCGAAAACAATTTTTTTTCTTATTGTCACATGAATTTGAAAATGTAACAAAAAAAGGGCCTTTGGTGGTTTTTTGGAAAATCGAGCGCTAGATTGAAAATATTGAGGAAACCACTAATGTTAAGTGTGTATTTTACAGTTCAATATGTCCACAAAAACCCTGCAAAAAAATCAAATTAATCCAGCCAGCCGTTTTTTGTTTTACTCGATCAAATTTTTGAAAAAATTAAAGGATCACGTGTTTTGACAAAAGGTTGTCGTAGAAATTTTATTTAATTTTTTTTGGTCAGAATTGAAAATTTTTTACTTTTTTAATTTTCAATCATGGTTAGACGACATTTATCGGAGGTAGAAGTTGCTCGGTTAGTAACTCTTATTGACGAAGGTTACAGTCAACATGCAGTTACTGTCCGGATGGGTGTAAGTCAATCCGTCGTATCTCGAGCTTATGCCAAATACCAAGAGACGAACCAATACAATCGTCGCCCCGGACAAGGTCGCCATCGAGTTACTAATGCCCGCGATGATCGGGCAATTGTCAAAGAAGTTCGACGACAACCTTTTGTCAATGCGAATATTGTTGCTCGAAACTTCCCCAATCGCAGACAACTTGTTCCTTAACTTGTTTTTTTTTTGTTTTAAATTTAAGCTTTTTCTGGAGCAAAAATGTGGAAAAAGCTAGGAAGAACGGTTTTTTTCTCATTTTTTAAAATTATGAGCTTTTCAGAGCAAAAAACGTGATCCTTTAATTTTTTCAAAAATTTGATCGAGTGAAACAAAAAAACGGCTGGCTGGATTAATTTGATTTTTTTGCAGGGTGCATATTGAACTGTAAAAGGCACACTTAACATTAGTGGTTTCCTCAATATTTTCGATCTAGCGCTCGATTTTCCAAAAAACCACCAAAAGCCCTTTTTTTGTTACATTTTCAAATTCATGTGACAATAAGAAAACAAATTTTTTCGGAAAAGCAATGGCTAGTCGTTAATGAGAATTCATTCAAGTTCTTGAAACCCACCTTTAACTTTTTTGCGATCATTGGTTGCTGAGATATCGATAATCAAGGACAAAAAGATCATTTTCCATTTGAAGACCGATATCTCGGCGAGAAGTGGACGTATCGACGTGTTCAAAAAACCAAATTAAAGCTAAATGAACAAAGTATCCGATCCTTATAGTGGTTATGTTAAAAAAAATTTTCCGCGCCCGTAGACCAAAAAACAAAACTAAAAAAATTTAAAAAACATTTTTGTTGCTGGTTTTTCTACGATTACTCAAAAACCGCAGAGGTTAAAATTTTTTTCTAATACAATAACTAGACACTTGGAGCTATAATTTCCTTCTTTATCGATTTCTTGTACGACCATTTCTTTCGAAGTTACGGCCTGTTGAAATTTGCCCAAAAATTTGGAATTTTTTTTGATCCCTTAATTTTTTCCAGTAGTGTAGTTTTCAAACTTCGTATGGGAGGTGGGCTTGGTTATAATCCCATTTCTTCAATTTGGACTGTATACGGAAATGGCTAAAAGAAACAACAATAGAGAGTTTGGTTAATATATCTACCCCATATCCAACTATTTAATTTCTGGGTGGCATCCGTTATGTGAACAAAACTATAGTACTCTATGCAACATGCTGCAGGAGTAAAATAATTATACTTCCATGCCTGTAATATTGTAATACAATTTATTAATAGCCATATCTAAACGATTAAAACTCAATAAACCAATTGCGATTATCTTTGTGAATAACGACAATAAATTTTTTATTCCGACACTTATCATTTCAGCAAATACAAATACTATAATGGGCGTGTTTTCAACTATATGGGCATTGCCAAATACATATATCACACTTAGCTTATTTCACATTTTGCCTTAAAAATAAATTGTTTTGGCGATTTTACCCTTATTTGGCACAGAACCACAAAAATGTTATCAGGTTTTCTGTAAATTTTTAATCAATATAAATTTTTACAAATATTTTCGATAAAAAATCAGTCCAGGTTTGAAAACTTTTGTTGATTTTTAGGCTACCAATATTAGCAATATGCAACGACCTCGATGAATTATTCCAATTAAATAAAGTCTATTCCAATTTCTTCACAGGTACTGGATTTATATATTGTAAAGGGAACGAACATTCAAACAATAACATAAGAAAATTGTGTCCCAAATGTGGACAAAATTGGTTCAGTAGTTCTTGAGATGTGGTTTATAAACCAAAAGAGGGTAGTGGTTCTGACTCTCCCAACTAATTTACGCAGATATGGGTTTAGTAGTGTGATATACAAATTTATATCTAACTTTTTAATAATTTTATAGCTTTAAAAAGTTTGTTTAATTTTGATTACTTATTTTGTCTTTCCACCACATAAACTCCATTCCTACCATTTCCATTGACGGCTCGCTCTTATTTGAATACACGTTATTGTCGACAGTGAATTGGTGCATCTGTTTCAAACATTGTGCATTTCAATATTCGGCAATTAAATCATGATTTCATGTTTACATTGGCAAAAAAGAAAAGCGAACGCTGTCGGCCATAAATAAATCCTAAAAAAGCTGTTGAAATCTCAAAAAAAAAGAACAAAATACTCATATTTGTTGGTTTTATATACCGATATTGCCATCGCATAAGTTCCACACACCATCAAACTAACAGATGATGATAATAAAACAAAGTGAGGGGCGTTTGATTGAATTGCCGGAAATTGCTGATGACTTTGTCAGTATGATAGTCGTGGTCGTGGTATATACATAATCACCTATATGTTTTGCTGTATATTCCTGGCAATGTATGTAGTATATATATATTTTCAATTTTGTAGCTGCCGGTTTTGTTATTGAGCATATATATTTTTTTAGCCACTGAAACTACATATTTATTACAGTTTGTGGTGGTTTTATGGTATCATCTCTGGGCGGTAGTTTATAAAACTAGAAGCGTAGAATATTTGATGTATCTACAGCTGACTTAATGTGTGCAAAAGTGTGATGAAGCAAAAAATAACAATTTCTGCTTAATTTTGAAGTATGTTCAATATATTAATATATCCGTTCAAACATATACCTAAACAAGTAAGGAAAGGCTAAGTTCCGGGGCCTTGAAAAGTTATAGTCCGATTTCGAAAAATTTTCTGTAAGTGAAGTCACAGATGATATATTGTATTTGCTTAAAGTTTTATTATATTATAAAGAGAACGAATCAGATGGAATTCAGAATTGGGTTATATGGGAAGTTGGCGTGCTTGAGAACTGATTTCGCCCATTTTTTCATCCGTGTTGTCGGGGTGTCGAGAAAATATTAAATACCGAAGTTCATTGAAATCTGTCGAGTAGTTCCTGAGATATGGCTTTCGACTCATAAGTGGGCGACGCCACGCCCATTTTCCATTTTGTAAAAAATTCTGAGTGCAGCTTCCATCTGCCATTTCTCATATACAATTTTGTGTTTCTGACGTATGGGAGGTGGGTGTGGTTATTATCTGATTTCTTTCATTTTTGGACTGTATAAGGAAATGGCGAAAAGAAAGGACTGCAGAAAGTTGGGTTTATATAGGTTAATTGGTTTGCAAGACATGTTGCGAGAGTATAAAAAGGAGACTATTATTATATGAGATTTGGCACTTTGCTAGGATTTTCCTTATTAAATTAACACGAGAAAATAAAAATATTTCCTTAAAATTTTTGCAATTAACTAGGTGTAACAACATCGAAAAATTTATTAAGATATCAGAGACTCTGGATAACGTTGAACCAGGAAATGGAAATCATTCTGATTTTTTTTAAATTAAGATACGGAAATTTTGTAGACCTACATATCGTCACCTAAAATGCAAAAGGCCGTAACTAACATTTTTAGTATTTTACAGGAGAAGCAAAAAACGTTATAGATTAAAGACTACTTAAATCTAAATATCCAAATTGTAGATAAAGAATGAAAGATAATGAAAACAACTCTTATTACGGATAACATAATGTGTCACATTGAAATTGAATCAAAGAGAATGAAAAAAGGGTAGTTACGGCTTTTTGGTTTATGAAATTGTTGAAGTTGTAGTTGCGGCCTTCTGATTCTCGCCTATAAAGTCGTTATTTTTGGACGTATGAATGTAAAATTTGCTGTGTACACGTGTTTCGGTTAAGTACTTCATAATCAATCAAAAAGTCAATTTTGAATTTTTTGTTAGTTACGGCCTTTTGCATTTTAGGTGACGATATATAATATATAATATAAAAGCATAGAATACTCACGAAACGTTTTCATCCATTGCTGACTCTAACCTTTTTTTAAAAGGGAACGTAAGTATATACCATGTAGTCTACCCGCTCCTTTTATATAATTTTAAAGTATTTTATTTCCAAAGTATTGTTATTAATTCCATTACTATGACGGAAGCACAGAAATTTCCTCACTCTTATTTGAGTATACAGTGTAAATGTATTAAGATAACACACAATCCGTCCCGTATATTCGTCATAAAGTCCTCTAGAATAGTGAAAATCATTATATATTGTAATATAAGGGGATTGGGGTAGTCTCTGGATCGATTTCAACTACCTTTGCCACCAAGGTATATTATACCCCAGATTACATATTCACTTAAGTTTGATTAGATATCTCACATATGAAGTTCATCGGAAGTTTGAAAATCTATATATGAGATAATTCGTGTCTTAACGACTCTAATGGGTTAAAATTACGAATTTCTTAATGCAATAATATTGATAAATATAAAATAATATATACTATTATAATATATCAGAAAAAGAACTTGGATTATTTGTTAATTTAATTTTGAAATGCCAAAATTAATGACCTTTCAATGAACCAGAAATTTAATTTCGGAGATGGTAATTATTTGAAATAAATTTTTGCCCATTTTCGGCACAAAGGCACATTATTATAAGAAACACATATTTTTAAATTTCGGCGTCGTTATACGTATTAAATACCAAACTTTTGCAGTAAAACAAACTTCATATAATTCGTGTCTTAACGACTCTAATGGGTTAAAGGTACGAATTTCTTAATGCAATAATATTGATAAATATAATATAATATATACTATTATAATATATCAGAAAAAGAACTTGGATTATTTGTTAATTTAATTTTGAAATGCCAAAATTAATGACCTTTCAATGAACCAGAAATTTAATTTCGGAGATGGTAATTATTTGAAATAAATTTAATGAGACAAAACTGTTTACATATATACAGCACCACGAAATTAATTACCTACATACATACGTATTGACATGTTAAAAGCGCCACCTGTAATCTAGTATACATTTAGCTTTAGAAAATAAACAAAGTTATAGTGCTCTACAGTAATGTAACAGTAATTTTGTTCAGAAAACTTTAAGGGGTTGCTTTTGCTTGTATTGGTAAAATAACACGTATATTATAGCATTACTACAATTATTATTTTAAAATATGCCTTTAAGGCTTCATATCTCATTGACTTTATTTGAATAAATACATATACAAATTTTACACTTTCTTGGCAAATTTGGCCTCTGGGTAACCAAATTACGTAGAACAATTTAGTAATAGCTAGTACTACATATTTGATGCAATCACAGCCTTTTCTAAAACAAACAACTTTAGCTGATAGCCCAGAGCAAACGGTATTATATCAAATAATTTCAGACACCAAATTTACATTTTAATAAGCAAAACTTTAGTGCCGCCAGCTATGTATATATTAACAGTTTAAAACAGAGATGGCTACACCGCTTGGCTCGGAGCTTTTCAGATGGTTTAATTGTGCAGCAAACATAAACATAACAATCACAGACAATTTAATTAACCACTACTATATTTAAATGTTCAGTATGTAAATATTGAGTACATTGAAAGGCAAATAGATTTCTTCGCACTAGAACTAGGTGTAATCTTTAAGTGTTGGATATAAATATATGCATGTATATCTATGTGAGTAGATTGAATTGAGCAAATATGATAAGTGTCTTTCAGTGGGAACTAAAAGTATATGATGTGCACACCTCATACCATTCTAATACACAACCTTTACAATAATAAGTCCGTAAATAATATAATGAAATAATATCGGGTAATATACCTAAAAGTAACATGTGCTCTTAAGCTGTGCGAATCAATACAGCTGTTTTAAAATAATTAATTGTTCCATTATTTGTCCACGTCTGAAGTCAAACTATTATTTTCCAAGGCTCCAGCTACCGAACAAGAGAACCTTAGAGCTCGTGGCTAATTTTATGCCTAAAATATCGGATATTTTTAAATTATTATCAGGTATCATAAACAATTTCAAAGGAGATGTGTTTCTTATAATAGTGTACCTCCGTGCCGAAAATTTGATAAAAACGGGTCAATACTTCCTTTAGCCTCCATATACCTCATATAGGCGCTCCCCACTTGTTTTAGAATATTAGACATAAAAATAATGAATGTGTCAAAAGAACCCCTATCATTTCTCCAAGTAGTTTTCAATACTGTATTTTTTTGTATTTTTTCTTCTAATTATTGTTAATTTTAAATTATCTCTAATTAATATTTACATCATCAGTTGGTTGTGAACTTATAGGCGTATTGCTACATACATGCTATGTATATGGATAATACGTATGTATTATTCATGGCACCTTCTTTTACTATTTTCAGCACTATTTTCGCTTGTAAGCAATTTTGTAAGCACTGGTTAAGTAGGAACGCATCAAATACTGCTTTATGACGATAAATAAGAAAACAGAATGAATGACTGATTGATCCTGTAACAAATGCATTTGAAACATATACCACCACTGCAATGTAATGGATAATGCCACAGTTTCTTTACTTTTGATTATCTTCTACGTTTGTAAATGATTGTAATATATTGTGCGTGATAAACGTTTCTTGGAAGCAAAAATCGAGCAAGCTAAAGTACGAAGCAGATAGGCATGTCTGTGATGAAAGCGCGAAATATTTGCTTCACTGAAGAATGATGTGTTTATTAAAATATGATTCTGAAATATGATTTCGGAAAATTTTCTAAGGTAGAGACCAGATAAAATTAAAATAGGCTGTAACAGCCCAAACGTCGGTGGGAGATGAGGCTGCTACCACCGGCAGGCACAGCGATAGCTGCGTCGCCAGCGGCCAAACCTCCAGTTGCAGTACTACTGCCAATCCAACCATACGGCGCACTGGTGCCACAGTCCTCGCCGTAAGCATCAACGCGGAAAAGGAAGAAGAGCTTCTTCGCTCTCCTGTGCAGTCGACCGTGGGTACCAACTCTGGTAACAAGAGAGGGCCCCGGAAGAAGCCCAACAAGAAGGGGATGAAAGCCAAGGCCAGATACAGGGCGGCGGTCGGGATATGTAACCGACTCCAGAGCAAGTCCAACCTGAAGGAAGATGAGGTACAACGGTTGGCTTGGGCAGAGAGGAGGTGAAGACCGGTCGTGCCCATTTCCCAACACGGAACTGGTGCAATGCCTCGGATCCAGCATTTGCTAATCGGATTGAGGAGGAAATAGCTGAAAAGAGGCAGCGTTCGACGGAGAGCGAACCAAAGACTGAGCCAAGCGCACCCATGCACACATTTTATGGAGCTGGGTGGCTTAGAGGAGTTAAAATCCTAAAGTGTAAGGATGACCCATCGCTTACATGGGTAGAGGAACCAGTAAGAACGTTTCCTGTCCTATGGGAGAATGGGAGACTGGAGGTGGGGGACCGCAATAATATTCCATCGATGCCCAAGGCAAAGGTAATTATACCTCGCGTAGTGGAGGGTGTTGGACGTTGGAAGCGGTAAGTGTCCAAGGTAAGAATAGTCATACTAGTGAGCAAAAGTGGAGAGGTTAAGATCTCCCATATTGATCTTAACCTCTCCACAGCCGACCTGACTGTTGTGACGGTAAAGGATGTCAAAGATGAGCCTATAATCCTTGCATCCTGTTACTTGCCACGTGATGACGAGGCACCCACTGCGGAGCCGAACTTGAAAATATGAGTTTTGGCCAATCACACCAATTAAATATACTAAAATCACCATTAGAAAAGAATTTGATTTAGCCAAGAAAATTTCCAATACACATAAATATATTATATTAATTCAAAATAAAGTTTTGCTACAATAGTAAAGTATGGATTGCAAAATTTTCACTTATAAAAAGTAAAGGGGAGCTTAGTTTAGGCGGAACTCTATATGCTGTGCTGATATAATGAAGTGGGGCCCTTGACTGCGCTGTGGTATGCTGCTGTACGCTTGACTCTCCTATTTAGCGAAGTAATTGAAATACATTGTTGCCGATTTAACCGACCTCGCCGGTTTCAATTTACTAATATTGCATAATTAATTCGAATTCGAATTAATCGAACGTTGTTGTAAACCACATTGCATTACTGGTATGTGAGTGGGTTGGTAATTAAGGTTTCGCAGGCAAGAGCGTAGCATCGCCGAAAATGTGGTACACTGCACATAAATTACTATGGTATAGATATGTTACCTCTATTGTATAGATGTGTTATCGCATTACGATTGAGCTCGACTAGTGAGATAATTTCAAGGAGAATTATTGCAATGTTTTATGTGTTCTCTATTCCATTCAGGCATAAATCGTTAGTTTTTAGGGCCAAGTTTGCAACATATATGGTACGATTTACTGCTCATTTAAAACAATCATTACTATAATAAGTCTTCAATCGTAAATGTATATTTACTTATTTTATAAATTATTTATTTAGGGTGACCACCTTTTCAAGATCTCATTTACGTACACAAAAATTTTTTTTCTTGCCTCTTTCAATAATGATAGTTAGATTACTATAAGTTTATATTATATACGGTTTTTAATTAATGAAAAAACGGTGCTTGCAAATGTAATTTAATTTAATTTGATTTCAATTTATGGTCAAGTTATGGAGAAAGCAGTTTATTTTTCGATATCCAAACTCGTTTTTTGCACACAAATTTCAGCATACTTATTTTTGTTTTCGTCGATCTGATTGGCATTTTTGAATGCGTATTCTTCATTTGATGCTATTTCTTTTAACATTTTAGGTTTGTTGTATCGAACATATAAAAGATCTCGCAATTTTTCGATCTTTATTTGTGATTTTTCATCGTTCCAAATCGGATTGATCAGAGAAAATACTCGTTCAACGGTGGCTGATGTGCCTGGCAAGGAGAGAATATACGATATAATTCTGACCATGTGGTTTTATGGAACCTTCTTTTTGACGAAATGTTGAAAAATTTCAACCCAGCGTTGATCGGTGGCAGTACCATTTTCTTCCCACGATTGGATTTCTCTTCGGTTACGTATCTTTCCAAATACGTGAACTGATCGAATAAATCAGTATCGGATGATTCCAGATCAAAATGGTTATTGGTTGCGATGTACTTCGCGGTGGTTTCGATAAACTTCCATTGCGGTGGTTGATCAAGCGCACACCAGGTAAAAATCATAATATGGTCAAATTGTTCTTTCCACTTTTCAATATATTTTATACATGATTCTAAGAAAGAAATGAATAAAATCTTTTAAATTGAAAATAAATCTAAATTAATATTCGAACCATAGAATTGACGTGAGAGATCTTGCATCTCTTCTTTTGACACTCTTTCGTCAACAGCAGAAATATGTTCCATTTCCTTTTGCACTGTAGCGGACAAAAATGCTTCTTTTTTCCGAGATTCGAGCGATTGGACAAAAGAATTGAGTGCATGCCCAACTTCCATTGCATTAATATTGTCGCTTTCCACTGTTTTAACTGTTCTGTTGAAAATAGATGCCTACATAAGAAATTAAAAAGAAAGTTATTGGTGCCTGACACATTTCATTCCCATTAACCGATACTTACTTGATCACGAAGGAAAAGCAGCCACATCTTGGCCCTTGGATCTTCAAAAAATAGTAGCAAAGATTTTGGGGTGTTGGGATCTCCCAAAAAATACTCCTTAAGACCATCAAAAATTCTTAATATTGAGTCGACTGATGACATCAAGCCTAGGAAACGAGTTTTGCTGTAACCTATCAGTTGTTTATATTCCACATCCACGGATTCACAAAATTTTTTCAATTTTGCGACACGCACGGTGAACAAATAGAAATGTGAATAAATTTTGACTACAATCATCTCCACATCAAAAGGCATTTTGTCGCAAGCTTTTTTTAAAGTATTGTGAACAATATGCGCTGCACATCCAACGCCAATCAATCCAGGATAAAGCTGCTTCAGTTTGTAGAACACATTATTTGTGCCGGTTCGATTAACGTTGCCAAAATTACACGCCGCGTTATCTCCACAAAACGCAACTAGTTTCTTATTTATGTTCAATTTGTTCATAGCGCTATTCAACAAATTTACAATTATTTCGGAACTTTCTCCATGTGCACCTACCAAGTCTATAATTTTCACTTTGACGCCATCCTTTTCCGAAAAGAAGCGAAGTAATATCGGAAACATTTTTGTGCTGCCATGATTAGAGGCGTCCGTCAATATAGTGAAGAAATGACAGTCATTTAAGTCTTTCTGGAGCTCTTGCAATACGAACGGTGCGAACACTCCGGTTCCGATGGCTTCGCATTTCGATGGCGCACAAGAAAATTTGGACATTGCGAAACAACTCCGAATGATTTTGGAAGCGCAATCGGCCGAGCGAAAACTGTGATTAGAACTTATCACATGAAATGCCCAAACGCCTTCACACGCCGTGATATGGGCATCTGTTCCGGTCAAAGTAGAACTTTTTAAATATCTATTGAGTGTGTGGCTGGACGTGGCAGCGTGCAATGCATTTTGGTGATTTTTTGATTTAATATGCGACTCAATATCTCGGCGACCACTATGCATAATACTAAAACCCGTGTTGCACACTTCGCAAAGGACATCACTTTCGGTCTTCGCTTTCTTAATAAACGAAAATTCTTCGCGCAATTTTTCATTAAATATATTTACTCCACGTTTTCGCGACATTTTAAAAAAATAATACAACGTACACACTCAATAGCGTCGTTTCCACAATATCACCTGTCAGCATAAGTTCCACAAATTGTTGGTAGAAAATACATGAATAAATGTAAATAAGAAGAGCTTTAACATATGTAATTTCTCTTTAACACGAACAAATACAATAAAAGCATGGCTCCAAATTTACGTACTGTACGTGTCATTTACGTACAGGTGGTCAGCATATTCATACATATATATATATATAAGTGTAGGCACTGCAATAAGAGCGCGCCAATCCGTTTTCCTTATCGTTGTTTAGCGCCAATTGGAAATACAGAGTGGAGTACAGCATCGAATACTTTCAAAGCTGGACTGCTTTCGTCCATTCGGACAACATGATCCAGCCTAGCAGCTCCTTTTCGTGATATCGAAGGCAGTTTTACAATCGACAAAAACGTGGTCGATTCTCCTTTCACAGGTTATTATATGGTTATCAAAAATATATTACATTGACCACTTTTCATTCATTTGCCCAATTTATGTAGTTATTATTTAAATAAAACACGTATGAAAGGGCTTAGCTCGGGTGTAACCGAACATTATATACTCTCGCCCTCTCTCGATTTCACCCTTTTATGAGAGCAACTTTCATATGGTGCCAAGAAACACGTGGACCAAGTTTAATTAAGCTATCAAAAAATTTTTCTCAAGTTATCGCTTGCACGGATTTCAAATCTATTATTCACACTGCTCACCATGGATGCTTAGTATTGTAGCTAAAAATCTGAAACCCATTTTTCGAATAATGTTTTGAAAGTTTGTTTTTTTTTTAAATGTTTTTTAAATGTGAAAGCAAAGCAAATGTTTTTTAAATGTGAAAGCAACAACAAAGTTATCCTGTTGAATTAAAAATAGTAAAAAAGTACAAACAAAATTATTATTTTTTCATATTTTTGACACTATATAAATTTTAATTTATTAAATAAAACGTAAGGCTGGACTCTGCTGGAAATGAGTGACAAAAATACTTTTTTTACGTAGATTTAAGATTTTTTCCACCAAAGAAAATAGTGCAACCCTATTGCGCATGATTAAGAGGACATTTTAGCGCATTTTGAATTACTGGGTAGTGTGTTCTTTTGGCTTATCTTTAATGCTTAGCCAATCGATGACAGCTAATATTATCTATATTGTTAGATTTAAAAAAAAAAATCAACTTCCGGTCTATAATTACTCAGACCTTTGCGTTCTAAATTGCATAACTTTGAAAGAAACATTGTATTTATTAATATTGTCGTTAATTCGATTTGTTTGGCAATGTATGTAATAAGATATGATTGAATTTGCTTGAATACTTTGGTTCGGTGGATGTTATTTTTAACAATGTTCCTAAAAATATGAAGCGAATATTAATTTTCGTTAACAATTCCTATTAAGTATTTATGTAACCAAATTTAATTGGAGTAAACGGTACTTTTACCAACTCAAAATAAAGAACTTTCAATTACAGAGGTTGGCTGTTTTCATACAAATTTAATTATTTATTTACTACTTCTGAGTTTACTACTGTTTGATAATATACATTTTAGTTTCTTAAACTTAAAATTTCAAATGTTAAATTCACAACACATACAGCCGGTTTCACGAAACAAATTTAAGTGGAAAATAATTAATTTAAGTTTCACCATTTGACTTAATTTTTATTTAAATGGTCACGCTTTGCCATTTAAATACTATTTAAATACTGTCATACGTAACCATGGTTACGCTTTGCTATCAGCTGAATTCCCATTTGTTTACCATTTTGACAAAGAAATACAATTTATTTGTTTACCTAAATTAGCTGTTATTCTTTCTAACATCCCTGCATTTTAACTTTTTGGATGCCAAATGTCAATAATGGTGAAACGCAGGGAACTTAAGTGCAAAGTTAAATAAAAATTAAAATTAAAATTAAATGGAACTTAATTTTCAATTAAAAAATTTCGTTAAACCAGCTGATAGTATTATATAATATTAATTTTTATTCCTATACAAATAAGCTTAAACATAAAAAAGTCTTAGTATAATTTATAATCAATCTAAGTCAATCTTTATTACTATCCGACAGCGCCAAATCATTGGTCAAAATATCCGAAATACATTCGTATTTTGTTGTTGGGGTTTCCATAAGAGGTGTCTATAGGGACTTATGCAGCTCCATCATCTTTCGTAGGCGAAACTTCATCACATTTTGGTGTCGCTATCTTTTCCTCAACATTGGTCGTGATTTCCAGATGCAGTTGTTGCTGACAATATTAGTTAGCAATTGTCATTGCAAAAGCCAATGCTGTTTTCTCTCTACGTTTCTGGTTTAGGCTGTTCTTACTTTGTATGGGAAAATTATTTTATTCGAAATTTTTATCACGAAAGCTGAAAATAGTTGAGACTTGATAAGAAAATGAATCTACGAAAATTTCACGCTTCTCGGACCACGCCTTATAGTGCCGATAGAAAATCGTATTATTAATTGCACGTCACTCATACCCCAATGGTACATTCGCTGAATTATGTATGATACATTACACAAAATTATAATTATTTACAACTTTTAAAAGTTTGTTTTGAACAATTCGGATACATTTTCCTATGTTCTTGTATGCATTGCAAAATATAACCCCAATCACTTTCATTTTTGGTTAGCAATCCATGGTAATCTTGCATTAGTTTTACGGCTCTTTAATCAAGATGTCCATGATAAGAGTGCTGAGCGGTTACCAATAGTTGTTTCAGGAGTGGACCAGGACCAACTTCTTGCCGTTTCAAAACTGCCAAATTCAACGGGCAAAGAACAAGCAATAGCAGTATATAATGCGTTGGAGCAGTGGAATGTATCGGAGAAAGTGCAGGCATTATGCTGCGACACTACAGCTTCAAACACTGGCCGATTGAGTGGTGCGTGTGTGCTCTTAGAGCAAATGCTTGAAAGAGAGCTGCTTTATCTCCCTTGTCGACACCATATATTTGAGATAGTACTGAGAGGAGTGTTTGAAGCTAAACTTCCACACTTCACATCAAGCCCCGATATTCCGTTATTTAAAGAATTTAAGAAATCTTAGTCAAACTTGACAGAGAAAAATATCAAAGTGGTATGGAGGATGAACATTGCCGTGAAAGAATTAACGATGTAATCGATGACATTGCAGATTTTGCTGCACAACAATTAAAAAAAGTCTACACATTTGATATCAGTTATACCCAAATGCTCATAAACTCCATTTAAAAGTCAGAAGAGCCAGATCTGTAAAAAAAATTAAGAACGCAAGTTGATGTTTTTTTTGCCAGCATTAGGAAAAGTTACAACATTTTCTCAAACAAATGTTCAAATGTTGTCATATTTTTCTAGAATTTCCCCTGTAATCAGAGGCAAGTTTTTAGTTTCAATGGGAGTCATCTCAAATACACGTATACAAGTTCTTTTTAATAGTATAACTACAAAACGTAACCTTCGCCACAAAGCAGCGTAAAGACTTTCCACGATGCACACGCTGTGCGAAGTAAGCCACAAAATTACTTTCTTGTACTTACTTACCTTTGTTTTTGTCAGCTAACTACATTACCGATTGTGGTGGTTTATAGCTCCCGTTCAAGCTCGCACAATAAATGGTTGCACTATTGGTGAAAGGCATGTCATAAGTTTAAGTTTCATAAGTGCAAAGAAGATGGCTACGCAAGACCATATGTGTGTTTTCTATGGAGAAACTGTATGTGTTTGGAAAAATATGCAATGCAGAAACGTATTTGAAATTTTGCAGTTTTAAGGCTAATGCAGTATATGAGAGTTAGGAATGAACTGAAAAATGTTTGGAAAAGTGTGAAAAATTCACCAAGTTTTGCATCAAACCACATTATCCTTAAAGAGGTACCCTCCAAATTTAATTAAAATATCTAACATATTAAAAGCTAAACATCGATGCCTCGGAAATATCCACCACCATTCGATGCATCGAAATTAAGCGATGTATCACTAGTGATGGCCGATATGCATCAATGTGCGAAACATCGATGATTTTTTTAATCTTATACATTTTAACTAGTTCAATGGCATACATTTGTATATAAAAGTGAGCGATTTTTTATAAATATGATAAAACAGCAGTAACCTTAGCCTTTGGAAAATAATGTCACATTCTGTGTTTTGCACATACGTTAAATATAGTTGCAAAATCAGAATAAAGATTCCAAGAATTAGAACCGTTTTATCAAAAATTAAAGCCGATTTAGATGGTTCAAACACAGTACACTTCCAATTTATTTAGCAAAGTTGTTTTATTAGAACGTTTTTCATACTTCGATGTGTATCGGCCATCACTAGTCTGAAGTTATTCAGGAATTAGATTATTGCGAAAATCTCGTATTCTTCAAAAGCCAGCTTTTTATGAATAAAATTATATGTATATGTTTGTGTACATTTCCATGGCAGATATTTTCATATTTTTATTCCTTTAAATATATGTTTGTAACGGATATGTTTTTTTTGTATTTTTAAGCGTTTATCAAATGAAACAAGTAAGGAAGGGCTAAGTTCGGGTGTAACCGAACATTTTATACTCTCGCAATTTATTGATGTAATTTTATAAAGATAACACAAGTCGACCCATATATTCGGTATAAAGTTCAATAGAATAACGAAAAACTTCATAAATAGTATATGGGGACTGAGGTAATTCATAAACCGATTTCACTCGTTTTCACCACCAAGATACAATATATCGAAGACTATATATATATATATATTTGGCGTAGGAACCGCTTTAAGCGATTATAGCCGAATCCACCAGAGCGCGCCACTCATTCCTCCTTTTTGCTTTTTGGCGCCAACTGGAAACACCAAGTGAAGCCAGGTCACTTTGCACTTGGTCTTTCCACCGGAGTGGAGGTCGTCCTCTTCCGCGGTTTCCTCCAGCGGGTACTGCATCGAATACTTTCAGAGCTGGAGTGTTTTTTTCCATCCGTACAACATGACCTAGCCAGCGTAGCCGCTGTCTTTTTATTCGCTGAACTATGTCAATGTCGTCGTATAAATCGTACAGCTCATCGTTCCATCGTCTGCGGTATTCGCCGTTGCCAATGTTCAGAGGACCATAAATCTTGCGCAAAACCTTTCTCTCGAAAACCCCAAGAGTCGTCTCATCGGATGTTGTCATCGTCCACGCTTCAGCGCCATACATCAGGACGGGAATAATGAGCGACTTATAGAGTTTGATTTTGGTTCGTCGAGAGAGGACTTTACTTTTCAATTGCCTACTCAGTCCAAAGTAGCACCTGTTGGCAAGAGGGATTCTGCGTTGGATTTCAAGGCTGACATTGTTGGTGTTGTTAATGCTGGTTCCCAGATAAACGAAATTATCTACAACTTCAAAGTTATGACTGTCAACAGTGACGTGGGAGCCAAGACGCGAGTGCGCTGACTGTTTGTTTGATGACAGGAGATATTTCGTCTTGTCCTCATTCACCACCAGACCCATACGCTTCGCTTCTTTATCCAGTCTGGAAAACGCAGAACAAACGGCGCGGGTGTTGCTTCCGATGATATCAATATCATCGGCATACGCCAAGAGCTGTACACTCTTGTAAAAGATTGTACCCTCTCTATTTAGCTCTGCTGCTCGTATTATTTTTTCCAGCAATAGATTGAAGAAGTCGCACGATAGTGAGTCACCCTGTCTGAAGCCTCGTTTGGTATCGAACGGCTCGGAGAGGTCCTTCCCGATCCTGACGGAGCTTTTGGTGTTGCTCAACGTCAACTTACATAGCCGTATTAATTTTGCAGGGATACCAAATTCAGACATCGCGGCATAAAGGCAGCTCCTTTTCGTGCTATCGAAGGCAGCTTTAAAATCGATAAAAAGATGGTGAGTATCGATTATTCTCTCTCGGGTCTTTTCCAAGATTTGGCGCATGGTGAATATCTGGTCCATTGTAGATTTTCCAGGTCTAAAGCCACACTGATAAGGTCCAATCAGTTCGTTGACGGTGGGCTTTAGTCTTTCACACAATACGCTCGACAAAACCTTATATGCGATATTGAGGAGACTTATACCACGGTAGTTGGCGCAGATTGTGGGGTCTCCCTTCTTATGGATTGGGCAGAGCACACTAAGATTCCAATCGTCAGGCATGCTTTCTTCCGACCATATTCTACAAAGAAGCTGATGCATGCACCTTATCAGTTCTTCGCCGCCGTACTTGAATAGCTCGGCCGGTAATCCATCGGCCCCCGCCGCTTTGTTGTTCTTCAAGCGGGTAATGGCTATTCGAACTTCTTCATGGTCGGGTAATGGAACATCTATTCCATCGTCATCGATTGGGGGATCGGGTTCGCCATCTCCTGGTGTTGTACTTTCACTGCCATTGAGCAGGTCGGAGAAATGTTCCCTCCATAATCCCAGTATGCTCTGGACATACGTTACCAGATTACCTTCTCGGTCCCTACATGATAATGCTCCGGTCTTGAAACCTTCGTTAAGTCGCTTCATTTTTTCATAAAATTTTCGAGCATTACCCATGTCGGCCAGCTTTTCAAGCTTTTCATACTCACGCATTTCGGCCTCTTTCTTTTTACGTCTGCAAATGCGTCTCGCTTCCCTCGTCAGTTCTCGATATCTATCCCACCCCGAACGTGTTGTGGTCGATCGCAACGTTGCGAGGTAGGCAGTCTGTTTTCTCTCCACTGCGGAACGACAATTCTCATCTTACCAACTGGTTTTTTGGCGTTGCCGGAGACCAATTGTTTCGGCTGCAGCGGTATGCAATGAGTTTGAGATGCCGTTCCACAGCGCCCTTATATCGAGATGCTGATGAGTGCTCTCAGAGAGCAGGAGTGCAAGTCGAGTAGAAAATCGTTCGGCTGTCGGTTGTGATTGCAGCTTTTCGACGTCGAACCTTCCTTGTGTTTGTTGACGGGCGTTCTTTGCTGCACAGAGGCGAGTGCGTATCTTTGCTGCTACTAGATAATGGTCCGAGTCAATGTTTGGTCCTCGGAGCGTACGCACGTCTAAAACACTGGAGACATGTCTTCCGTCTATCACAACGTGATCGATTTGATTGCGCGTGTTTCGATCAGGGGACAGCCACGTTGCTTGATGAATTTTTTTATGCTGGAATCTGGTACTACAGACAACCATATTTCGGGCCCCAGCGAAGTCGATCAGCCTCAGGCCGTTTGGCGATGTTTCTTTATGGAGGCTGAATTTTCCGACTGTTGTGCCAAAGACACCTTCTTTACCCACCCTGGCGTTAAAATCGCCAAGCACGATTTTGACATCGTGGCGGGGGCAGCGCTCATAGGTGCGTTCTAGGCGCTCATAGAAGGTATCTTTGATCACTTCGTCCTTCTCTTCCGTCGGGGCGTGGGCGCAAATCAGCGATATGTTGAAGAACCTCGTTTTGATGCGGATTGTGGCAAGACGTTCATCCACCGGGGTGAATGCCAGGACTCGGCGACGTAGTCTCTCTCCCACCACAAATCCAACACCAAATTTGCGCTCCTTTATATGGCCGCTGTAGTAGATGTCACAAGGACTCACCTTCTTCCGTCCTTGTCCCGTCCATCGCACTTCTTGGACGGCGGTGATGTCAGCCTTTAGTTGTATGAGGACATCAACCAGCTGGGCAGAGGCACCTTCCCAATTAAGAGTCCGGACATTCCAGGTGCATGTCCTCAAATCATGATCCTTAGTACGTTTGCAGGGGTCGTCATCAAAAGGGGGGTTTCTCATCCGAGGCTCGGTGTTTGTTTTCATTGGGGAGATTTTTTTATGTGGTGGGTCCCAAGCCCTACGCACAACCGCAGAAGCGGGCTTCGCCTTCTCACTTTAGCTCGCCTCCAAACGGATGTCTGTTAGCTACCCAGGGGATACTTGGTCTAAAACCGGAAGTCGTGAGCTGCTTGAGTCATATGCAAAAGAATCGTTCCTGGCCACTCCCAAGTGAATGGCAATCAGAAACTTTCCTCACTTGCGTGAACTTCTACATATGACCCCATCCCCCATCGAAGACTATACGCTCACTTAATTTAATATTACTTATAATTAGGTATATGGGATCTGGGGGAAGTTATGACCCGATTTTTACCATTTCAGGTACAGAGAGAAACTGTTTTGAGAAAAAAATTCAGAGGGAATGAATTACATTAAAATATCTGAGGGATTTACCTATATTTTCGGTGAAAAATTAACCTTAGGCACTGAGTTCTTCATGTTCGATATCAGGGGCCTTGAAAAGTCATGGTCCGATTTTGACAATTTTTCCACAAGTGATGTCACAGCTCAAATACAGTATTTGTGTAAATTTTTATTCCGCTAGCTTTATTGGTTCCTTATGAATACATTATAAAGTGAACGAATCAGATAGAATTCAAAATTGAGTTATATGGGAAGTAGACGTAGTTGTGAACCGATTTCGCCCATATTCCACCCGTGTCATATAAGTGTTATATACCGAATTTCATTGAAATCGGTCGAATAGTTCTTGAGATATGGTTTTTGACCCATAAGTGGGTGACGCCACGCCCATTTTCCAGTTTGTAAAAAAATCTCAGTGCAGCTTTCTTCTGTTATTTCTTATGTAAAATTTGGTGTTTCTGACGTTTTTCGTTAGGGAGTTAACCCACTTTTAGTAATTTTCAACCTAACCTTTGTATGGGAGGTGGGCGTGGTTATTATCCGATTTCTTTCATTTTTGGACTGTATAAAGAAATGGCTAAAAGAAACGACCGCAAAAAGTTTGGCTTATATAGCTTTATTGGTTTGCGAGTTATATACAAAAAACCTATTTGGGGGCGGGGTCACGCCCACTTTTCCAAAAGAATTACATCCAAATGTACCCCTCCCTAATGGGATCCTATGTTCCAAATTTAATTTTCAAAACTTTATTTATGGCTTAGTTATGACACTGTATGGGTTTTCGGTTTCCACCATTTTGTGGGCGTGGCAGTGGACCGATTTTGCCCATTTTCGAAAGCAACTTCCTCAGGATGCCAAGGAACATGTGTTCCAAGTTTCATTAAGATATCTTAATTTTTACTCAAGTTATCGCTTGCACGGACAGACGGACAGACGGACAGACGGACGGACAGACATTCGGATTTCAATTCTACTCGTCTTCCTGATCATTTATGTATATATAACCCCATATCTAACTCTTATATTTCTTGGTGGCACAAACAACCGTTATGTGAACAAAACTATTATACTGTGTGCAACAGGTTGCGAGAGTATAAAAATTCGCTGTCCACGAGACATTTGCACTGTTAATATTGGGTCATATTGTTTTATCGACGCTACATTGGCGTTTTAAACAAAGCGGTCAGTTACCACAATGAGTACGTAGAGCCATGCATATGAGTATGCCTTCCACCATCTGCATGTAATTTGATGTATAGATACAATATTTATGAACAAATGAGTTTACAGATTGCATGAAAACATTGGACTACCATTACTTTTCAACGCTGGTTGCCGATGAGAGCTGTTTTAATTAAAATTTAAATTATCCCACAGCAATAAGTATAGGCATGAAATTACATACAATTCTGGTATACAGAATATTGTTAAACGCGAATATTTGTGAATCATATTGTATTAATTGATTCATGCCGGAATGCACTTATAGCTAGTTTTTCCTTTCTGAACATAAATAATGTAAAGGGTCATCTTTTAGGGCATAATGTTTCCGATTTTAAAAGATTTAAATAGTTATCATAGTAAATATATGTACATATGTTTCAGACATTTAAGTTCAGCAAAAGTTATTTTGGTCCATGTTTTTTAAATAAAAGGTGAAGGCAATGTTACCACTAATGGTGAGCGCACACGGTTCTTTTTCCCCGAATATATGTAGGGCTTTTACTCACGCTTACTAATTCGGTTGAGCAATGAATAAACGAATAGTTTTAGATATTGTAAAGTTTTAATCAGGAGTAAAAGTTATTCAAAAACGATTTATATTTTAGATTAAAGATTCAAAGTTAATAAGATAGTATTTGCGTCTTTTCGTCGAGCGTCTTTTCGTCTTGCTTGCTTCGCGTCTACTACCAAAACTCTCCGGCTCTCTTGCCCTCGTTGATGTAGACTTTATGTATTGTATTTAAGGGTTACCAGCTACGTCGGGGTTACCTCAATCCCACAACTCGGCCATCCTGCTGCGCATTCGCCCTCGAATGCGTCGTCATCATCAGAATAATTTACCCATGGCTTCATAAATTCTGCACAAGTTGAAGTTCGTTTTGGGCCTTCACACACGCCAGCCTTAATAACGTCATACGAATTGATGGCCTTTACCTTAACAACACGGTAAGGACCGAAATATTTTGGCTTTAGCTTGAGCCCACCACCAAACTGCGTGCGTTTTACAGCAACTAAATCGTCAATCTCGTATTTTTTAGCTTCTTTGCGTCGTAGGTTATACGTTTTTTTGTTTTCGTCTTGTATTTTCAAAATCTGCTTTTTTGCTTGTTGTCTGAGTTCATCTCGTTGTTCTTGATATTGTAGACGTATTTCTTCTTGTATAAGGTTTTTAATGTTAAAATCGTCGGTTGTTCGCATCTTTACGCCTATTAGCAGTTCAAATGGAGTCATGTCGATACTTCGGTTATAAGTAGAATTAATGACCTGTTGTACTCTATCTACAAACTTATACCACTTTGTCGGATCGCTTTTGCTCAGTTTCGATAAAACGCTTGTAATGACACCAATTAATCGCTCCACCTGGCCATTAGCTCGAGGTAGACCGGTAGTTATTGTTGTGTGCTGAATATTTTCTTCTTCACAATATCGTCGAAAATCGTCGGAAGTAAATGCGGATCCACGGTCAGATATAATCTGAACAGGACTACCAAACGTTGTATTTTGTAATTTCAAACGGCTAATTGTTTCTTGTGCTGACGTAGTTTTGGTTGGATATAACCATGCGAATTTTGTAAACGAGTCGATTACGGCGAAAATGTGCTTATATGACTTATTTGTAGTCTCCAAAGGACCAAGAAAATCAATATGGTATGTATGAAGCGGCATTCCTTCTTTAGGAATTGGGTGTAATTTCCCTTCTTGTTTCCCTAACTTTCGATTTGCGACAATACATGCAACACAATTGGCGATGTGCATGCGTATCTTTTCTTCTATTTTTGGAATAAAAAACTCTTTACATATTAGCTCCTTCGTCTTCTTTACGGCGAAATGGCCTTTTTCGTGTGCACGTCTAATTACGTCTCGCTGCATATGCTTCGGTACCACAACTAATTCGAGATCATCAACTAACTTATGAAGAATGCCTCCTTTTTCGAAATAATCATTGTATGTCTGCTTTTCTTTAATAATTTCAGAAATTGCTCTTAAGTCTTCGTCTTGTTGCTGAGCACGTCGCATGGAACTTAGAAAATCTGCATCTGCTACAATCATAACTGGGTAACGACTGAGGGCGTCTACGTGCCTCATTTGTTGACCACTTCGATGTTCTACTTCGTAATCGTATTCTTGGAGGAATAATATCCATCGAGCTACCCTAGTACTCAAATCTTTTTTCTCTAACGTTTTCGTGAAGGCGTTACAGTCAGTGACAAGTTTAAAGTGCAAGCCTAGCAAGTACACTCGAAACTTTTTCAGCGCTTCAATAACGGCTAAGATTTCAAGTTCATAACTTGAGTACTTTCTTTCTGCGTCGGAAGTCTTCTTACTACTATAATAAATGGGATGCAACTGGTTGTCATCAGGGTTTATTTGAAGGAGTACTGCCCCATAACCGTCGATAGAGGCGTCAGTATGAACTTCGGTTTCATATTGCTGGTTAAAAATGCCCAATACTGGTTTCTCGCTTAACATTTTCTTCAATGTCTCAAATGCTGCTATTTGTTCGGCGCCTATTTCAAACTTTTTGTCTTGTTTAGTCAAATCAGTCAAAGGTTTCGCGATTATGGAAAATGAAGGTACGAATTTTCTAAAGTACCCTGCAAGACCCAGGAAACTCTGCAACTGTTTAATATTTTTCGGCAATGGAAACTTATCCAGAGCATCGATTTTGGATGGCGACGGCGAAATTTTTTGGCTCTCTATAACATGGCCAAGAAATTCTACGCGTTTTTTCAAAAAATGACATTTTTTCAAATTTAGCATAAGTCCATAGTCTTTACATTGATTAAGCACTATTTTTAGATTGCACATAGCTTCATGTTCATTTTCGGCAGGTATTATAATGTCGTCTATATACGGCAATGCAATATTACGTCGCGAAAGATCACGAAAAATTGCGTTAACGTGTCTTTGGAAAACACCAGGCGAGTTGGACAAACCGAATGGCACTTTACAAAACTGGTATTGTCCACCATGCGTAACAAAAGATGTATATTTGCGGCTAGATTCACACACGGGCACATGGAAAAACCGTTTTTAAGTCTATAGTACTAAATATTTTCGCTTTTTGTAAACGATCTAGTTGGTCTTCTATTAATGGCAACGGAAAACGATCTTTAATTATAACTTTATTAATTTGCCTATAATCTATGCACAATCGGTAATCACTGTCTCGTTTCTTTACTAGTACTACAGGGCTACTAAACTCCGATTCCGAACTTTCGATGATACCGTCGTTTAGCCACTGTTCTATTTGATCATCCACTATACATCTCTGCGTTAATGGAAGTCGTCGTGGTCTAAATGATATAGGTGTTTCATCCCGTACCACAATATTCATTTCAATGTTTGTTGATTTGCATTTCTCCGGCTTATAATTACATACTAGATCGCGCACTTCTTCTTTTGCTAACGTACTAGCACTCTCGTCAATGTCAATATCAGTTGTTGTTAGCTCTACATTCATCATAGGAAATACCACTTCACTTTCCAAGCTATTTTTCTTTATGCAAAGTCCATCACGATTAATGTGTATTTCGGCTTGAGAACAAAACTCTTCACCAATTACTAAGTCAATGTCCATACACTTGGCAGATACCACCAAAAAATTTACGCGAAACAGTTCTTTATCTACTTCGATTTCAATGTTTAGTTTTCCAATTGGTTTTATATTATTTTCAGATTTTCGTTCACCAAAACCTACTAAACGAATGTTTGTTTGTTCTAGCACAGGTTTACCCAAAGAATTGTACACACTCTCGGTCATTAAATTAAACTTGCTGCCTGTATCAAACAGAGCAATATATTTTTGATTTTGGATAACCACCAATTTGTTCATGATATTATTTATTTCACATAAATATCGCGTATTACTTTTGTCAATTGTTGATTTAGCTTTTGGGCAATTCTTCGAAATATGTCCAAATTGTTTACATTGAAAACATTTTGTACCTTTTTCTTTATCTTTGCACTCAAAACTTTTGTGTCCCTTTGCACCGCAATTATAGCAAGTAAACTTATCTTTCTCGTATTTGACTACTTTCTTTTCATCTACTTTTAGTTCACTGTTCTTCCTATTACACTTTTGCATTGTTTCGTATATTTTGATTTTTTCTTTAAATTCTTTCAAATTATGTGCGCCATATAAAACAGTTTTGTTTATATTAATATCGCGAATACCCTCAATAACATATTGTATTAGTACATTTTCTTCAATATTTCCACGCATCGCGAGCTCTTTCATGCATAAAAAATACTCTTGTACACTCTCTTCTGCTTTCATATTTCTTGCGCTTAATTGTTTGTGTATATTCGCACTGTTAACAATAGTTTTATATTCTTCTGCTAATGCCGATTTTAGTTTTTGCCAAGATGTTATTCCCCGTTCGCTTTGGATAAATAACTTAGCCAAACCGCGTAATGATTTCTTTGCAAATATAAACATTTGTAGTTCATCCCAACCCATTAAAATTGCTGTCTCTTCAAAATCGCTTAACCATACTTCAACAGAAATATTTTCGCTGCCGTCAAAATGTCGAACAGAATCTTCGACGTCTCTAAAGTTGATTGCAAATCGTGACATTTGTGTCGGCGTTACCGATGTCGTTGTTTTTGTAACTGCTCTCTCGCCAAGCTCGACGTTCTTCTCCGCATTTCTCCTATGTGTTTGGTTATTCTCGCTGCTTATTGCATTCGTTCGTTGTGGTAATTCGAAAATGCTATTACTCGCTGCTGTTTCGTCAAAGCTACGCATAATATCTTCGTCATCATTTTCGATATCGTCGTCAACTCCACCTTCGTCTTCGTCGTCGCTGTTCTCGTCGCCTTCTGCTGCAGCACATAACAATGTTGCGTTCTGCAAATTTCGAAAAATATGCAGCTTCACATCGGCTACATTGCCACTTAAACCCAATACGTTACAAATTGAATTTAGATCATTGGCCGTCAAATTGTTTTCGATGTATGCAAACTTCTGTTTGCAGCGGTCGTCGTTCTCGTCGAATTGGAATCCTGTAAATTCTCGTAAACGTTGTCTGCTCGATCTGTCTCCATCTGATTCGAATACAAATTTGTGCAGAGCTTTTATGCTCTCTTTTCGGGCTGTACGCAGCTTTGCTCGTACAAATTCAAATTTTTGCAAACTGGTCATTGTTGCTATTTTACGCTTTAATTTTTGATTTCTAATGAAAATTATATCGATCAACCCACTCGCGGCGGCGTATATAAATACGGCAATTTAAATAAATACTTTTCGCACTATCGGTTCATGTAAAAAAATTTTTTTTTTTTTCGGATGAGCCCCAAATATGTAGGGCTTTTACTCACGCTTACTAATTCGGTTGAGCAATGAATAAACGAATAGTTTTAGATATTGTAAAGTTTTAATCAGGAGTAAAAGTTATTCAAAAACGATTTATATTTTAGATTAAAGATTCAAAGTTAATAAGATAGTATTTGCGTCTTTTCGTCGAGCGTCTTTTCGTCTTGCTTGCTTCGCGTCTACTACCAAAACTCTCCGGCTCTCTTGCCCTCGTTGATGTAGACTTTATGTATTGTATTTAAGGGTTACCAGCAACGTCGGGGTTACCTCAATCCCACATATATATAAAAAAAACTAAATAGCAAGTGAAATTAGAATAAGATTTAGCATCCTTTGGTAACAAAATCTCATCAAGAAATGGGGATATTAACTGGTCACCTATCTGTTACTGTAGGAACCCTATGTCCTTATATCCAAACTATTTCAAAAAAAGTGTGTATCAAAACCAAAATACTGGTGAATTCTCAGTTTCGAATTTTATTTAAAATAAAATTATTTTTGCTCTGAAAAAATCAAAAACATTATACATATAACAAACAATATATCAACGAATTTATGTAAAACTGGGGTGACTGTCTTCGTGGTTTTGTCATTATTATTAATTATCGTCATTACGGTTTACAATACCAAACATATGCATATACATTTTTCAGTTGTTGCTATTGATATTGTTCTTATTGACAACATGGTAGCTTAATGGAATGCAAACATTCACCAAAATTCAATATCTGTACGTATTGTTATTAAATCGGCGGCTTCGATTACACAATATTTAACGATATTCATGAGTTGAAGTGTACAGATAAACCTTTAAAGGTGGATAATAAGTGTATTTTAACACCCATTATGTGGACAGAATATCTCTTATAAAATACATTTACCGTTAAAGAAGCATAAAGTAAAAAAATATTTTAATATCACCTCTTAGTTGCAATGATCGATTAATTATATTGCAACACATAATACTAGTAGATTATACCGATGCTATTGATACAGAAAGCGTTAAAACCTCAAACATGCTCTTTTCAGTCGTTTTCCCTTTTGCGTGTACGACTTCTATGAAATTACGTCAATAAGAAAATTCCACTGCAAAATTAGATATCAAATCTGATTGATGCTCGCTTGAAATTGCAATAATAGTGGTGTACCGCAACGCTTTGTGTAAACCGAAAGTAGAGGCATAGTTGCAGCTACCAAGCAGTAAAGAAAAACTAAAAAAAGAAGACCAGTATAATCTTCGAAATTCCGTAAATGCCAAAGAAAAGCTGCAAACACAATTTGCAATCATTTGGTTATAGTTGCACAAACCAAATGCATATGCTTCTGCGATTCATATGGAATATTGTTACTCATACGCCCAGTTGTGTCAAATATTTTAGTAAAGTGAACAGTTAAAAATAACATTATTATAACTGTCGGAGATAAGAAAATATATATTTATCGTAGTTGACATTGAGATTTGTACTATTTAAAGAATTCATGCTGTATAAATTACTGTTGTAGCATTTCATGAAGTGTAACTAATTACGATGCAATACATTTTCTGAATAATGTATGTAGGTGTTCATCAGAGCATAAAAGATATACTGACGCTTATTTCAATATAAAAGTTTGTTTACATTTTATTAATTTGGTACAAAACAGGTCCAAGGTAGCTGATGTAACAAATAATATTTTTTCGCCACTTTTAACTTAAGTGAAATAACGACAGTACAGCTAGTACAATGGATTTTAATTTTGAAATAATTTGTGTTGCAGCTTAAATGGTTTTTAAAGTGTTCCCTTACTTGAGTTTTTAGTTGTGCATTGTCATCTTATTTGCATTTCTTTTGCAAGTACTGTACGAATTATCTCCATTAGGCAAAAAAATGGAAATGAAAAAATGTTTGTATAGAATATATATCTGTAATATTTTTGAAAATACTGACAATAAAACTTTTCACTTCACAACATACTCACGAATCGTATGATATTTTTCTTGTAACTTTGAATTTCTGTACAGCTGATACATTTCTTTCATTATGCTATCAAAAATGAAATGGAAATTCTTGATGAAAGCAAATTACTTGCCAGAGAGGCAAAGCTACAATCCACCCACTGCGCGTGCTACATAATTTAACAGCTTTCCACAATACTTTCGTGGGTTATACGTTTATGTTGTACATACCGTGAGATTACCTTATAAAGTAAATATTTTGAATAACTAATTGATTGAATATATATATAAATATATATACATATATTAAAAATATAAATTATTATTGTAGTTGCTATTTTATTAGCAACTGTACAACGGTAAAGGTACATTTTTGAAACAAAAGACGAACGATTTGAAATGTAAATATATTTTCTTCCTCACTTCTCTACCTAGCTAAAATTACCGTTATTTGTGCGCATTCGTTAGAAATGCACAACAGCAAGCCAATAAGCCAAAGCGTGTAGTAAATAATATATGTACTATGTACAACGACACACCCTCCCAAAGGGTTCAAAAGACTTTTTCAGCCGCTTTTTTATGTTTACTCTCGTTCTTCTGCAGGTATTGTGTTATTACTTGCCTCATTCTTTTCACGTTGTTTTTTTTTTCAAACTTACTTTTAAACGTTTATAAATAGCAGGAAATTCGTCACGTTTTACTACAGTAATTTGTAGTCATTTATAATTCAAACCAAAAGACGTGATCGAAAATACGTTAATGCTCTTAAACATTTAAAGGAAAGCAAAAAGCCAGAATAAACAATGTGATAGTAGCTAATAAAAACAGCAATACAGAAGGAAGAAAACCAAGATATAAAAGTAACCTTTTGAAATGTTTACTATGTTTGATCGATGAAAATACATCCTCATATATGACAATATGATGCAAAAGTTCAAATACACCCTGTGAAAATGTTCCATATTTTAAATAACTATAGAACAAAAATGCAACTATCATGCTGGGAAACTGTCACTGTCATGTTTAGAGAAGGGTAGAAAATGTTGCATTTTTGCTAAAAACGTCAAAAAAATATTGAGAAAAGAACACGTTAAATCTACCGCCCGAGTAAGTATAAAAAAATAAGTGCAACATTTTTGGGAGAAAAGAAAACGCTATAAAATAAGCGAAGATAGTTTAGATCAGTGTTGTCCAATGCAATAGTATGTAGCTTTCACTTGTGTGCGTAAAGCGTTGCTGCAAACTGTGTTGGCAGAAAAGTACACTGAATAAATAATGAGCAATTTTTTTTTATAATGTTGATGAAAATGATTTAAGTTCAATTTGTACAAATGTTGATCAGTGCGTTTTCCATTACTATGTCCACATTTATCTCAGAATTATACTCCGTAATTCGAATGAGGTCAGCTATATGTTGATCCGAAAGATTGTTTCTATACTTATTTTGGACCAATTTAAGTGTTGCAAATGAAACTTCACAGCTATATGTGGATCCAAACATGGAATATAATTTAAAAATTTGAGGCACTGGGCTTCTCCCTCCATATTTTCAACAAAAAAAATATTTGTCTCCCATTCAATTTTAAACATTTTTATAAATTACGCAAAGGGGTATTTTCTGGCAGTGTAAAAAATTAAACTTGAGCATACGTGCTAGCTCACAGAATTCTGAAACGCAATTGAAATAATTAGCTTCGCCATACGCTGCTGCCGAACCAAGCTATTCGTATATTATACGAGCAGTTTACTGGCTCTTTCGTTTTTTCTGAAGCTGGCAGAAGAGTATACGTGTGAGTATACGTGTTTGACGTCGCAGCAGCTAGCCTATGCCCCGGGCATAGGAAAAATGCATTTTGGCCGACACTGGTTTAGATAGATAAATTGTACGCCTAAACGATCTAAAATGCGGCATTACATTAAATTACACCGGACTGCTGCTTAGGCCTTAAAGCAAGTAAGGACATACCCTCACAGATTTCTACATTTGGAGTGAATGGATTTATTTATGGCCTTGACCAAATATGGATAGAAGAGTGCTTGCGAACATTCTTTTCTCGTTATTTATTGCCGGTTTCACTTCGGGGATATTCACTTTAAATTAAAAGGGAATTTGTGTGTTTACTCCCTTCGGTGTCATATATTACATTGCAGAGTGGATGCATTCTTTTTCATGAAATTTGACAACATTTGTAAATGTTGCTGTTGGATCTTGATCATATAAATACATACACATGTATATCCATAAACACGCTAGATGCATATAAATTTTGATATCAACAGGTTGTATTATGACAAAAAGTTTACTCGACATCCGCCGTATACTCGATGCAGACAGGTGCGCCGAGAGGTATTTATTTAAAAACGGTAGATGAGCGCTTATCTGTCGTAGTCTGGATGTGGTACCATGGAAATGTTTTTTATGCTTTAATTTTGATGCATAATTTCTTTTTTCATTTACATCCAAATGACGCTTTATTCTTGAGCAACTCGTATGATCAATGAGTTTAAATGATTAATTATAAAAACAATTAAACAGTTATAGTAATATTTACAGTACAAAGTATATATATATATATATTTGGCGTAGGAACCGCTTTAAGCGATTATAGCCGAATCCACCAGAGCGCGCCACTCATTCCTCCTTTTTGCTTTTTGGCGCCAACTGGAAACACCAAGTGAAGCCAGGTCACTTTGCACTTGGTCTTTCCACCGGAGTGGAGGTCGTCCTCTTCCGCGGCTTCCTCCAGCGGGTACTGCATCGAATACTTTCAGAGCTGGAGTGTTTTCTTCCATCCGTACAACATGACCTAGCCAGCGTAGCCGCTGTCTTTTTATTCGCTGAACTATGTCAATGTCGTCGTATAAATCGTACAGCTCATCGTTCCATCGTCTGCGGTATTCGCCGTTGCCAATGTTTAGAGGACCATAAATCTTGCACAAAACCTTTCTCTCGAAAACCCCAAGAGTCGTCTCATCGGATGTTGTCATCGTCCACGCTTCAGCGCCATACATCAGGACGGGAATAATGAGCGACTTATAGAGTTTGATTTTGGTTCGTCGAGAGAGGACTTTACTTTTCAATTGCCTACTCAGTCCAAAGTAGCACCTGTTGGCAAGAGTGATTCTGCGTTGGATTTCAAGGCTGACATTGTAGGTGTTGTTAATGCTGGTTCCCAGATAAACGAAATTATCTACAACTTCAAAGTTATGACTGTCAACAGTGACGTGGGAGCCAAGACGCGAGTGCGCTGACTGTTTGTTTGATGACAGGAGATATTTCGTCTTGTCCTCATTCACCACCAGACCCATACGCTTCGCTTCTTTATCTAGTCTGGAAAACGCAGAACAAACGGCGCGGGTGTTGCTTCCGATGATATCAATATCATCGGCATACGCCAGGAGCTGTACACTCTTGTAAAAGATTGTACCCTCTCTATTTAGCTCTGCTGCTCGTATTATTTTTTCCAGCAATAGATTGAAGAAGTCGCACGATAGTGAGTCACCCTGTCTGAAGCCTCGTTTGGTATCGAACGGCTCGGAGAGGTCCTTCCCGATCCTGACGGAGCTTTTTGTGTTGATCAACGTCATCTTACATAGCCGTATTAATTTTGCAGGGATACCAAATTCAGACATCGCGGCATAAAGGCAGCTCCTTTTCGTGCTATCGAAGGCAGCTTTAAAATCGATAAAAAGATGGTGAGTATCGATTCTTCTCTCTCGGGTCTTTTCCAAGATTTGGCGCATGGTGAATATCTGGTCCATTGTAGATTTTCCAGGTCTAAAGCCACACTGATAAGGTCCAATCAGTTCGTTGACGGTGGGCTTTAGTCTTTCACACAATACGCTCGACAAAACCTTATATGCGATATTGAGGAGACTTATACCACGGTAGTTGGCGCAGATTGTGGGGTCTCCCTTCTTATGGATTGGGCAGAGCACACTAAGATTCCAATCGTCAGGCATGCTTCCGACCATATTCTACAAAGAAGCTGATGCATGCACCTTATCAGTTCTTCGCCGCCGTACTTGAATAGCTCGGCCGGTAATCCATCGGCCCCCGCCGCTTTGTTGTTCTTCAAGCGGGTAATTGCTATTCGAATTTCTTCATAGTCGGGTAATGGAACATCTATTCCATCGTCATCGATTGGGGAATCGGGTTCGCCATCTCCTGGTGTTGTACTTTCACTGCCATTGAGCAGGTCGGAGAAGTGTTCCCTCCATAATCCTAGTAGCTCTGGACATCCGTTACCAGATTACCTCCTCGGTCCCTACATGATAATGCTCCGGTCTTGAAACCTTCTGTAAATCGCCTCATCTTTTCATAAAATTTTCGAGCATTACCCATGTCGGCCAGCTTTTCATACTCACGCATTTCGGCCTCTTTCTTTTTACGTCTGCAAATGCGTCTCGCTTCCCTCTTCAGTTCTCGATATCTATCCCACCCCGAACGTGTTGTGGTCGATCGCAACGTTGCGAGGTAGGCAGTCTGTTTTCTCTCCACTGCGGAACGACAATTCTCATCGTACCAACTGGTTTTTTGGCGTTGCCGGAGACCAATTGTTTCGGCTGCAGCGGTATGCAATGAGTTTGAGATGCCGTTCCACAGCTCCCTTATATCGAGATGCTGATGAGTGCTCTCAGAGAGAGGAGTACGCACGTCTAAAACACTGGAGACATGTCTTCCGTCTATCACAACGTGATCGATTTGATTGCGCGTGTTTCGATCAGGGGACAGCCACGTTGCTTGATGAATTTTTTTATGCTGGAATCTGGTACTACAGACAACCATATTTCGGGCCCCAGCGAAGTCGATCAGCCTCAGGCCGTTTGGCGATGTTTCGTCATGGAGGCTGAATTTTCCGACTGTTGTGCTCAGTACAAAGTATGAACATATAATCTCTTTACTAAGGTGCAATAGTAAACATTTGTTTTTGCCATTTATATTTAGTACACATCAGCAAATTTATAAGAGGATTTCTAGTCCAATTAGGCGGAATATTAAATTCAACAAAGAGCCCACACAAAATATGATTCTTAAAAATTCTTTTTCATATTTTTCAGTGAAAAGATTTTATGCACATCCTTTCACCAACAACCTAAAAGTATTTGGCGATCTTTGCTTGGCTTTCGGGGCAACCGATGTGACACAATTTATGAGCTTTACAATACTCTCGATATTTTCGATAAAATGAATTTTTGGTATTTTATATTTATTTCTACAGCATATTATTGATATAGACAAATGAGTACAATTCTTGTATTCTGTGCGCGTCCTCAAGCGTGTAGTAAATCAAATAACATTTATGTAAATGAAACTAAAATAGGTTTGTATTTATTTTAACTGGAAGCGATTCCATTCTTAACGCAACGATTACATTCTTAACCCAACGCTCCAATAAATTAAATTGATAAATAAATTAATCACGAGTACCTGTATTGACACAGAAAGTAACGTATGTCCCAGTGTCTACATAACCATAAACAAAGTACTCGTAAATCATTTGCCATGTAACAAGATTTGTATTAAGTGTTAATCGCATGTTGTTTTGACAGTATAAGGGAACTGAAATTAGTTTCTTCGATGCGGCACATTGCTGTGACAGAACAACACAAACCGTACAAATCAGGCAAGTTTCAGAGAACTTGAAACAAATAGCAATTTGTGAAATACTAAATAAAGTTAATTGTGCATATGGGTAACAGCATTTATCAAAACATACATTCACACTTCACCATACCTTACTATTCAGAGCTGTTTCAGGTTACAACTGCTACGTTTCAACCAACAGTAGTGACCCATTTGTGTTGTGATTTCCTGTGTTATTGACTTAAGCAAAAGCTTTGTTGCTGTAGCAAGCAAGCAAAAATCTTTGGTTATTGTAGCATTTCAGATTAGTACGGTAAACATATCAAAAAGCTTTCCCTAAACAGGGCAAAGTAGAACTTAATTTCTACGTAACCACGTTGAACAGAACCAGGTGATTTTTATATTCTCGCAACATGTTACACAGAGAGTATAATAGTTTGCCGAACGGATAGACTCATTATGTTTTGTCATATAGTATTACGTGTTGACAGACGGATAGAACTGTAATCCCAAATAATTTAGTTTGTTTAATGAACCAAGTTTAAGTAATCTTAATTGTTCACTTGACTTATGAATCTTCTACGCCATCCCACAATCAACATCACACATCACATCACATTACATCACGTCACACCTCAATACAACCCACACCACTACACACGCACGCATCATACACAGCGTCTAACACCGCCCATCGTACAACACAACAACCACACGATCATCCACGAGTCGAGTCCGGTATTCACCACCAAAATCATTAAAAGGGATAGATCCCAACGGGATTTGCCCCGTTCGACATCTTTTCCGTTTCTTACCATAAACGAGAAAGTTGCATCGTTTTACCGCAGTAAATTACGGCGAATTCTTTTCGCGCGCTTTGTGTGTCTGTTGTGAATCATCATAACTTTTATTAATTATATTACAGTTTGAAACATACAAATTGTCTTTCATCAAGGAGAATTTCAATAATTATTAAACTAAATAATAAATTTCTATAACGTTTCACAAATATCGTGTGTTTGTCCCTTTCACATTCAGGTTATAATTCCACACGTAAGTATCCCAGTACTTCAATTATACATTAATATACTATTATATATATGAATGCAATCGGATCATTTTATATCTATTATCACATGCCAATTATTTGGTTATAATATATTTGGTATCGTCATCGTCTCCACAGAGAGCGTGTCATGCCGTATACGTAATTAATGCACAATATATGTATACACTAAGTAAATAATCTCATTTGATCTATTATATGATGATGATCTACTTTCCTACTCACCTATCCCCTATTTCAGTAATCCCCGTCTAGTTAGGACATATAATAAGATATATTTTTAATACTTCCTAATTTGGTACCGATAATTAATAAAATAAGTTGATGTCCAAATTTAGGAAACGACTTTACAAAAATTACAAAATGCGTATTTACAAAATCTAGTCACATATAACTTCCAACAAGCCAACATTCCAACATTTTAATGGTATATCTAAAATTTACATGCGATTTAAAAGCTTGTCAGGTAAGAACAGCATACACGCTTGGTTGTGAAAGGATATTTGGCTACAATTTAAATCGGCACTTTGAGCAAGAGCTTAAGTGTGCGTCACGAACATAAATTTGATTCTTTATCACCTAAAATGGCATTATGAACGTAGCTTATTGCCAAGCCCTAATGTCAGACAGCAAATGTGAGCACTCATTTAAAAATTTAATTTTTATAAATGGTAAATGGGTAATGGGTAGGTATGTGCATATGTTTATGAGGAAGATACTTTGAAGCGGCATAAGTTAGTCTATACTCAATGGTTACTCTGTCTAAAATACTTATCCTTTCAGCTTTAATTTTACATTTTTTCAGCGGAAACCCCGTCTTTTTTCCGGCCAAAGACTGTCAATTCTGAACTATTCCTCAAACTTATTTTGAGAATGTTTTCTGCCGCTACAACAACCACAATAACAATTTTTATACTCTCGCAACAAATGTTGCTAAAGAGAGTATAATAGTTTTGTTCACATAACGGTTGTTTGTAACACCCAAAACTAAACGAGTTAGATATAGGGTTATATATACCAAAGTGATCAGGGTGAAGAGTGGAGTTCAAATCCGAATGTCTGTCTGTCCGTCCGTCCGTCCGTCCGTCCGTCCGTCCGTCTGTGCAAGCTGTAACTTGAGTAAAAATTAAGATATCTTGATGAAACTTGGCACACTTATTTCTTGGCACCATAGGAAGGTTGCTTTCGAAAATGAGCAAAATCGGACCACTGCCACGCCCACAAAATGGCGAAAACCGAAAACACATAAAGTTCCATAACTAAGCCATAAATAAAGCTATGGAAATAAAATTTGGTACAAAGGATCGTACTATGGAGGGGCATATTTGGATGTAATTTTTTTGAAGAAGTGGGCTTGGCACCGCCCCCTACAAAGTTTTTTGTACATATCTCGGAAACTAATAGAGCTATATAAACCAAACTTTCTGCAGTCGTTTTTTTTAGCCATTTCCTAATGCAGTCCAAAAATGAAAGAAATCGGTTCATAACCACGCCCACCTCCCATACAAAAGTTAGGTTGAAAATTACTAAAAGTGGGTTAACTCATTAACGAAAAACGTCAGAAACACTAAATTTCACATAATCAATGGCAGATAGAAGCTGCACACAGATTTTTTTACAAAATAGAAAATGGGCGTGGCGTCGCCCACTTATGGGTCAAAAACCATATCTCAGGAACTACTCGACCGATTTCAATGAAACTTGGTTTGTAATAGTTTCTTTACATCCCAATCATATGTTGTGAAAATAGACTAAATCGCTTCACAACTACACCTACTTCCTATATACCAGAACTTTGAAGACGATCTGAATCGTTTACTTTACAATATATAAAGTTAGCACTAGTGAAGATATCGGTGCAGAACTTTGCACAAATACTATGCTTATAGTGTGGCAGCCCCATTCTAAAAATCGCTGAAATCGGACCATAGGTTTTTAAGGCCCCATATATCGAACATGAGGACCTCGGTACTTCTAACCTAATATTAGGGTTTCCAACTTTCAATGGACTTTATACAATATATGTATATGACGAATATGTGGGTCAAATTGTGTATTATATAATATAAATAAAGTTAAATAAATAAATTGCGAGAGTATAAAATGTTCGGTTACACCCGAACTTAGCCCTTCCTTACTTGTTTTGTTATAACATCAAATTAAAGAATAATTCTAGGCAAAATACCTAGTTCTCCTGAGAACAGACCCCGAACTTTCCAAGCAGAGTAAGTGAAACTAATTACAGTATTTTCAAGGATACATCTGGTACAGGTTTGAAAAACTCTTATTGGAGGTATAAAAATACCATTAATTTAAATAAAAATACTCTAAATCTGTATAAACTCTCATTTCTTAATCCTCTCACTGATGGAGAAATAGCGTCCGTGCTCTATCAGGTTTACAATCCGGTTAAGAAAACCAATATTAAACTTAAAGATCAAACATAAATTTGAATGTTTGCAATTTCATCTCAGGGTCACCCTTATGAAAACATGTCTGATATATGTAACTGATATAATATCTTACTAACATATTATTCCCTTTCTCATTTGCATAAGCCATGAAATCATCATTTACAAGCTTTATTTCTTTAAGCGAACTTCAAGAATGCTTCTGAGAATCGCATTACTGCCATTTTTTTTTTAAGTTAAGTAGATCCACCCAGTTGGTAAATAAAGGTGAAGATTATATTCATAATCAAAAGGTACACTTGGAATGTTGTCTATGCGAAATAAGATAATAAAAATTATGATAGTTACATATATCATTGACGGAATTGAGAAGAGAGCATTGAAGGGTCTCTGTAAAAACCTATTTTGCTTAGAAAGTCCTTATGACTTCTACACACACACGAGCATATTTTATGAGCTCAAAGCAATAATTTTGGTGTGCAAAGATCAAAATAACTGTTAAGCAGGTGTTACTGTTAAATTATATATGAGAGAATTTTGGTCTGTTGTGTTAGCTGGTGTGTACATACATATGTGATTGTAATGAATAAATGTGCCAGAAACTAAGCCACTGTGATAGTTGTAGATGTACTGTTAGTTATACGACTGCAGAGTTTTACTTACAAGAACATTGTGTAGCCACGTGAGCTCATCGAAAGCATATCGGGTTTTAACAAAACACATACATACATTTATACATATTTCACATTTCATTACTTAAATCTATATATTTCATTACTTAACAGTAAACAATATCAGGCGAGCGTCGTTATTCACATCGTCTCGACTTTCTATGAAAAATAATTTACATGCAGATAAGATCATAAAACTGATTTGGATGTATGGTATTCAACTGTGGGGTGGAGCTAATATTGATATAATACAGAGATTCCAATCAAGAAGCCTAGAGAAATCAAGTGTTTACCATGGTACATTCACAATGAAATAATCCACAATTATCTTGGCATACCTAGTAGTGAAACAAAAGATTTCAGCAACATTGAGTGAAATTACATCTACGCAAAATTTATTCATGAGCAAGCTTTCATGGTATCCATATATTTATCAATAGAATATGCATCACAAACAAACAAAAGGGGTTTGTCATTTCAGTATTTAGCAATTTTCTGCTTGGCTGATCAAATATCGCATTTGTCATAACCCTTAAAAGGTAGATCTTACATGAACGTTTTCATTGTTTATAATGTAAGTGGGGTAGTACAGAAAATGTACTATCAACCCGATTATTTTTGCTTAATTGTGAATGACGCTATTTTAACCTATTATTAAGATATTATGGTAAGGTGAATTTATCCACTTAAGTGGGGATCACTGTATATCTATATACAAGTATATATGTGGGAAGTTTCGTATTATCCATTCGAGTATTTGCGCAGTCATCTACGAAAAAGCTTTAAGTAATTCACACAAAAGCGTTGACTTCCAAGACTTCTAAAACAAGGTGAGTAATAGGTTCAGAGATACAGTCTGAAGAAATCGAACGAACGATTGCTTTATTGTCACTCAAAACTTTGAACCTTTTTTTTTCAAAACTTTGTTTTCAAAGATAGTTGCAAAAATCTCTATATAACTACTCTTAATGGAATTTTGAATTGTTTTATTTCACTTCTCAATTTTGGTTATGATTTATGCAAAGTTATTTACACATATAGCAAATAAGTATTCCAAAATGCAAAGTTTTGAAATTGGTATTCTGTTATTTCCTCATAATGTCCGTTGGATTAAACATGATATTATTTCATCTGAGGAGATTTAATTTATTTTGAAACGCTTTAAATGTTTAATGTTGTGGCAAGACGAAAGTAATATAATAACAAATAAAATAATTCGTATAGCAACCATGTCTAATTGAAACTACACCTATTTTCTGAATATACTGTTAAACATACATTTATCTTACGGGGTATGAACAGTTAAACGAACAGTCAGTGCTGACACGACAAAAACTTCAACCGCAGCTGAGCAACACGCAGCCATTTTCGCTGTGATGCATTTCGTGATGTCACAAGCAATGTCACTGCTATGCAAGACACACAACCCCAAACATATGTGAACGTTTGTGTTAAGAAATATAATAGACCACCAAAATTATAGTACCCGGTGATGAGTAAGCATCCGTACGCTAGATGTGTTCTTGTACGTGCGAGTCAAAGGAAGCTACCACGTCGCGTATTTAACAATGGTTAAATTGAATAATTTCTAATTTATATTAAAAATAATGTGACTTTAGTGAAACCTTGCAGGATAACTTTTAGAACTACACCACTATAAGGTCAAGACTTTACAAGTTTATATGGAAGAATATAACTTAAGCTATAAGCTGTTATCGGAGTTAGACCATACTCATTCAGGAATATAGTTTTCTTTAAGAAGGCAATAATTTTAATGTTACTTTTTTTGGTCAGAGACCTCTCCGAACTTTCGTTTAAACGTCGAACAAAATTTTCTCATAAGCCTAGCTTTTTGTACTTAGTATTCTCTCTACAAATGTGCACAAAAGCATTGTTTTTGAGATTTTCTTTTTTCTCGTCATCAAGATTAGTTTTGCTTGAAAAAAATATACAATTTGGGTCCAATATTCATCACTGGAGTATAGGGATTTTTTGACAAACCGTGAGTGTAACATATTCATATATCTCTTTGTAGATAATAGTCTTAGTAGATTACATATTTTGAAATCCCGACACAATCCTAAATCAATCGTTGCTTCTTATATCTCCTCTAACTAAATGTGAAGGAAATATTAGCAAAACCATAAGGCATTAGTAAAGACTTTAAAATTGTAAGGGTCGATAAAATTAAGATAGTAGCACAAACTCATACCTGACCATTTCTTTAGCGACAATGTATAAAAACCTACACTTTCTTCACTTTTTACATTATTTATTCTCTTATACGCTAGACAGACGGCAGAGTTAACTCGAATTAACTGCGCTTTTAATCAGTTCCAATTTTGGGGGTGACAGACGGCAGAAAAGCGAGTTATAAACTCCCATAACAGCTGATTGGCAATAATATTTCCATTTTGGTGAGATAAAATTTGATAGAAAGGAAATTTTGCGGTTGTTAGCCGCACAACTTGTACAAAATCACTAATTATTAAAAAAATATACATAAATACGTTATTATTAAAACTTCCATTTTAGAAAAAATTAGCATGCGTATGTTTTTGTTTACATTTAATTGAAAAACAGCTGTCAGTATTGCATATTTTCATTCACAATAGATAAAAAGCGGCCATGTTTAACAATGTTGCCAACGAAAATGACACGAATTCCCACTAACTCTCTAAAATTTTGAGGATTAAATGGGAGTTAGTAAACCGGGTTAAGTGAGATAACTCTCGAATTAACCCGAATTAAAGCAGTTATTCCGAATTAACGCGCCGTCTGTCAGGGGTATTAGTTACTCCAACGAGTTATTGGGGCTTAGCGCCGAAAGTAAACAGAACAAGAATTCCACAAACTTGTAGTAATAAAAAAAACTTCGACTAACATATTGCATACAAAATTGTCAGCAAACATAGCTGCTACTGCTTGGGACCCATAGAAGTTTTAAAATTTAAATAGACACAAAAGTAGTTGCGACACATAATGTAGCGACTGGTGGAGTAAGCGTGCATAGCATACGTGCTGGGACTGTTGCCTTATTCAGTGCACGTGCCCCATGAGAATCCACAATTGTGGCGAAATGGAAGATTAGCTAACAGTTGAAAAAATAGAAAATACCAAAAACTAAATTACGAGTGTTATATGGACAAGCATGTGTGTCTGCCAACACTTTGTCGTTTGAACCTAGTGTGGGGATTGTATGTGGAAATTAAATTTAAACGCATGTGTTAAAAGGCTTTGATACAAACAATGAAAATTAGTTGGCTTCAGTAGATGAATTCATACAACAGACTGCTATGGTTATACAAGTGATTATTGCAACTACAACCACGTTGGTTGCAACAAAATACATCGAGCTCTTTATGAAAGTGTTGACGGCTAGGTGAACTTAAACTTCATTTTATTGACCAATGGGGCCCAATGAGGCCCTTCTCTACATAGTCGATGTCAACCACACCATGTAAAACCCAAAGAAGGCTCTTCAGATAGCCTTAGCGGTCTTGGTAGACATCATATTAATGGACATCAATTTTTGCGAGCGGCATAATTTCAATAGGCTAGTATATTTCGTGATTGTATAGGCGCCATCGCCCACCAGGAATTTTTATTAGTAAAGAAAGCTTGTGAACCAAATATTTTAAGTCAAAAAATTCTAACCTTAACAGCTGCTAAAGACGAAGTAAGCAATGAATACAGTTTGTATCGCCTTTCAGAGGCATGTATATCAACATAATAAAAAAGGTCGGCAATGGGACTCTTCAAACCCCAGTATTTTTAAATTTTACAATTCCCGTTAGTTTTAAAACATCCCGTATATTTGCTGAAGACAAATGCAAAGCAAAAATTGAAAACGATGCACTAACTCCTTAATAATGCACTCGAGCGGCAACTGCTGCTGTGATCTCACGATTGCACTTGTTCGCCAATGTAAAAAAATGCCAGCCAGGTCAACCCATTACACATTCCTTATAGCAATATGAGCATATTTTTCTACTTGTAATGGGATTAAAGCTAGTAAAAATTCATAAACGCTCAAAGACGCACATGAACACGAATTTATAATGTTCGTTTGTTTGATCAAGTTCACAGCAGGGATGCTCCTTAGCACAATGCATGAATGACATTTACAGCAGCAAGCATGATCTTAATATGCATCTCAGATTTCCAACATATATGTTTCTTCTTCCCTGAAATTCTTTTAAATAAAGCTCATGAACTCAACGCCGTGAACTAGAGGAGACCGGACAAAACTGCTGCTAGATGTTGTTCTGTAATTACAGTACTAGCTTTAGGATTTAGTATGATATTTAGCTAGCGTATACATATGCATCACATCGTATTTTTCAAATCATCTTAAGAACATTTAAAGATATATTATTTTCGAGATGTAAATGATATATATGAGATATTCAAGCGAAGTTAAGTTGCAAATAACATAAAATTGTATTATTTTAAGAACATAAATACAGTTTGGTATTCTCGACGCTTTCTGCCAAAATCGCATACGATAATCGACTTTATGTGTCTTGTTTCTTTTGGGATATTATTTGGAAATTAAAGCACGCAGTCTCAATTAGCGGTCAATCTAAATTGTTTGTCGTTATTTTTGGAATGTGGAATTAGTTGCAATTTATATGTCACATAACGCTAAACACACAAACAACTACAGAACCCAATTTAATTCGCTACACGTGCATGGTAAATCTGCTTTCCTGTAGTCGTAATACATAAAACTTGCTACGGCAATAATAACTAAATTAACAAAGCAATACTGACATAAGAAATCCAAAGTAATTAAACTGTATGGTTCTATTCTTATAATAAGATTGAAATTAAATATGTTAAAACAAAAGATAAAATATTAACTAAAACGGTGCAAGGAAAAGGGAAAAAGGAAAACGGAAAGGAAGGAAGGAAGAATATTGAGTTATTTAATATCCAATTGCATATTTTTGTGCTTATTCAGTTGAATCCAATCTTTAGGTGCCTTCGCGTATTGAAATAATCTATGCAGGAAGAAATATTTACAAATATCTGTAAGACTGATTGAATCAATACTTTTTACAGCAAGAGTAATAGAAATAATTTTAATCGCAATCTAGTGGTTGAGAGGAAATATAGATAATGCTACCAATTTTGAAAGATAATGCGACTAAAATGTATAGATACTGTTCCAAGTTTGCCAAATTTGTGTTCACTCCGTACATGAAGTGGTTTTTGAAAAAACAAACTCAGTATAACATAACAAAACTGGCTGTAATATAATTGCATACACATTGGGAGTGAAACGACTTGCATATATTTTTAAGGAAACATATTTTCTCTTAACAAATGAAAATATTGTCGTAAATAACTGTTACCATCGCGGTGGTAAAGTCGTCAACAGCTTCCGGCAATTAAATTCCACGGATCGCGGTTTATTTGTTTACCATCATCTGTCAGTATGATGGTGTGTGCGACATTTACGTTGACAATGTCGGCGTAGAAGTCAAAACGTTTTTACCTTGGATTTTGCTGATTTGTTTTTGTATTTGCAATCGCTTTTTTGGAAGCTATATTTACCTTCTTGCCAATGTACACAATCAGGATTGAATTGCCGAATGTTAAAATGGGCAACGAATAAAACATCTGTCCCAACTCACACCAACCAAGTGCGCCTATAATGATGCCCCTAAAAATTGTTGTAAAAAGCAACGAGTAATCAGAATTAAACAAAAACAGCAATGAGTTTTTTATTACCAATAATATTTTATTACAATGGCACTTAAATTGGCACTGTGATTATTGTGATCTGATTGGTCGTATATATTGTATAAACTGATGAAATATCGTAGTAAAAGAACCGCGGAATAACACTCCTACACTCTTCCTACCCAGTAACACTTCAGAAACCTTTAATTCGCCCCATTTTTGTATTGATCTTGCTGTTCATTCGAGATTCGATGACTACCTGTTCCCGTACTTTCCATGCTACCTCATATTAACTTTGTAGATTGGTTTCCCCATTATATTGGTCATTGTCTAGCCCATGAAAACTATTTATACAGTGCTATCTACATATATTTTATGAAAATTAATATACACGATTACATCACGGATCATTAAAATTTTATTTTCTATCAAGAGATTATATGTGCCAAAAATAATACTATATAATATTTCTATTTATTCTATGAAAATAGAAGGAATCTTTCATATTGCGAAATGTCGGTAAATAATGCCTTAATTATAATACATGCTTTTAACTTTAAAATTATCCATTGATAGTGTGTGACCACTTTCCAATTTTTGGCCTAAGCATAAAGCCCATCGAAAATCATTATACATACATAGTATATGAGCGCTCACTTTCTCCAAAAACCTACATTATATTCAAGACTATACGCTCACTTAATTTTCTTACGATATCTCACATATTAATCGATAAATACAGCATAGAGCATTCTTAATAATAAAAAATGTCAAATAAAATTCGGTTTCATACAGATCTATTATAAGGATATCTACAAAACCTTATGATTATAGATGAATATAATGCAAGGTAAAAAGGTATGCATTTTACTCCCTTGTACCTTTAACTTCATTTTATCGCTTCACTTGTTGTACAAAGAAATTATAAATGCTAACGAGCCTTACGGCTTAACATACCATTCATTCAGTGAAGAAATATTATTCAGCCTTCCGCCAACAAACTTCAGCACATTAGTTATTCATATGTTCTTGTCAACACAAATATAAACATACATTTCGGCGTACAGGCTTGGTGGGAGAATAAAATTTACATTGCTTGTGTACGTTTTTTTTTTGGTGTCAGTGTACTACACGGCCAACAAAAATACTGTTAAATTAACTCGGTACAACTACAATTTGTTGCTCTATATATAAGTATATGTACACGCAAGTACCTATGTAATTTTTTATTACCCACCCTTAATGAAGAAAAGTTATGAAATGAAATAAGGCAGTTACGGTTAAGCCATAATTTGTACACTTTGTGCCTTATCTTTTATTCTTATCTTTTCATTTTATTTTAAGGCTTGTGGCGACAAAGTTTGTCTGAACAAATTTTATAATTAATTTGTAAACCGCTCAGGGGGTCTCGTTATTGGTATATAAATAATATTCACATGTGAACATACTTGTTATAATATTATTGTGAATATACATAAAAAACTACCCTATGAATATTAATCCGCTAACTCAGATAAAGTAATTCTGAATAATAATCTGAATAGTTGGGTAAATAATACTGGCTGGACTGTTCTTTATTTTGAAACTAAAGAAAATTTAGTTTTAGAAATAGAAAATTTTGGGTCGAAATAAAACTTCCAAGATTTTCAACGGTTAATCCCCAACACATACTCGGTAATAAGGAATCAAATCAAAGTTTTAAAATATTAATCCGAGTAATTTCAAAAACTAAAAGCTTGAAACTTTCAAAGATTTTCCTCGTGTTTGAACAGCCTCATGCTTATTAAGTTGGGTTAGGTTAATCTGGTACGCAAAATGTCACACATAGACCAGTTTTAGTCCATTGCGATACCAGATGGAGTTCCCTCATGTAGTTAATGAGGAGTAGTCATCCTTTAGGATTTCAAAAGGTTATGTGGTTTCACTAACGAAATCTCTTCCAGATTATCGTACTGTGAAGCCCACAAATTCTGAAGCCGTTGCATTGATTGCAAGAGATGCTCCATTGTTTCTCTGGTACCTTGCTCTTAACATTTCCTGCAGTCTTCGCGATCTATCAGCATACATCCAATAATCAACTCAAAAAATCCTCAGGCAATTTGTTCTATTTCTGTGCGTCTGCTTGCCTTTCGCACTCTCGGCTCTTGTTGCTATATAGTATACATGTTCATTTCCATGCAACGTTGCTAACTGTTAACAGAAATCAAATTCAGTTTTCCAGAAGTAGAGTGCTATGAGGTTTAAATAATTCAACCAATTTTTATGTTGTAAATTTTTAATAGTAGTACTTCTTCTTTACTTTTTTAAGCGATTCTCCTCAACTTTTTAGAAGCCATTAAGGCAAATGCATTTCTGTTGATCTAAAACGTTCGTACTTTGAATTTATTCGTGCTCTATGTGCTATTTAAAATGTTATTCTACCGCTGAATGGCACAAGCCAAGCACTCTTGTACTCGTTTAAGTGACGCTTCACAGTTGCCAATGTCGAATGCACTTCCGATTACACACAATCTGATAGTTGCATATGCGTGTGCGCATATTTGACCGAAACTACATTTTAGTAATGATATCCTTTATTTCAGACTTTGGCTCCTTTTTAGGGCTTTTCCTTTGTAACGGGTGATTTTTTTGAGGTTAGGATTTTCATGCATTAGTATTTGACAGATCACGTGGGATTTCAGACATGGTGTCAAAGAGAAAGATGCTCAGTATGCTTTGACATTTCATCATGAATAGACTTACTAACGAGCAACGCTTGCAAATCATTGAATTTTATTACCAAAATTAGTGTTCGGTTCGAAATGTGTTTCGCGCTTTACGTCCGATTTATGGTCTACATAATCGACCAAGTGAGCAAACAATTAATGCGATTGTGACCAAGTTTCGCACTCAGTTTACTTTATTGGACATTAAACCAACCACACGAATGCGTACAGTGCGTACAGAAGAGAATATTGCGTCTGTTTCTGAGAGTGTGGCTGAAGACCGTGAAATGTCGATTCGTTGCCGTTCGCAGCAATTGGGTTTGTGTTATTCGACCACATGGAAGATTTTACGCAAAGATCTTGGTGTAAAACCGTATAAAATACAGCTCGTGCAAGAACTGAAGCCGAACGATCTGCCACAACGTCGAATTTTCAGTGAATGGGCCCTAGAAAAGTTGGCAGAAAATCCGCTTTTTTATCGACAAATTTTGTTCAGCGATGAGGCTCATTTCTGGTTGAATGGCTACGTAAATAAGCAAAATTGCCGCATTTGGGGTGAAGAGCAACCAGAAGCCGTTCAAGAACTGCCCATGCATCCCGAAAAATGCACTGTTTGGTGTGGTTTGTACGCTGGTGGAATCATTGGACCGTATTTTTCAAAGATGCTGTTGGACGCAACGTTACGGTGAATGGCGATCGCTATCGTTCGATGCTAACAAACTTTTTGTTGCCAAAAATGGAAGAACTGAACTTGGTTGACATGTGGTTTCAACAAGATGGCGCTACATGCCACACAGCTCGCGATTCTATGGCCATTTTGAGGGAAAACTTCGGAGAACAATTCATCTCAAGAAATGGACCCGTAAGTTGGCCACCAAGATCATGCGATTTAACGCCTTTAGACTATTTTTTGTGGGGCTACGTCAAGTCTAAAGTCTACAGAAATAAGCCAGCAACTATTCCAGCTTTGGAAGACAACATTTCCGAAGAAATTCGGGCTATTCCGGCCGAAATGCTCGAAAAAGTTGCCCAAAATTGGACTTTCCGAATGGACCACCTAAGACGCAGCCGCGGTCAACATTTAAATGAAATTATCTTCAAAAAGTAAATGTCATGAACCAATCTAACGTTTCAAATAAAGAACCGATGAGATTTTGCTGTTAATCAAGCTCTTAAAAAATCACCCTTTATAACCGACAGCAATCCACGTTATATACATATATATATTATCGGCACAGCCTCTGCACTCTAACTGTCCGTATTCGACAGATGTCTGATGACACATAGTATTCCTCGATGCTACATACTGCATACAATGAAAGTATGTACGAGCCTGAGAGTGCGAGTGTGTGTTGAAGCTCCGATGCTAAGAGCAAAGATAACGGGAGAGAATCGAATACTTCCTGCAATTTATTTAATGTGAGTAGAGTGCATTCCTTTTTTTCTGCATGGCAATTCTTAGACTGTTATTTAAACCAAGAAGTCTGTAGTTGTAGGTCAAATTGTTTGGATAGTAATAATGTAATCAGCTAAAGACTTTCGGGTCCTAGGAACATATTGATATGTTTATATTGTTCTTTAGTAAATTGTAGTACGAAAATAAAGGACCATACCAGAATAAGTTGATGTATTAACAAGTAAGGAAGGGCTAAGTTCGGGTTTAACCGAACATTTTATACTTTACTTTATTTATATTATATTATACACAATTTGACCCACATATTCGTCATATATGTGGGTTCTATGCAGTAAATAAATTCACTTTAACACAACTTTATCAAATGCAAACTTTCAACTTTATTAAATGGAAATTATTAGCTTAAATTTAACTTAAACTTTATCAAACTGAAGTGAAGAGGACCTGGCTCGGTGACGACTCGTATTGTAATGTCTCGCTGCCGTTCGGTTAAGTTTTACAAAAGGCTATTCGATCAAGTGGTCGTTCGTTAAAACGGTTGGTAGTTCTGTTTATAGTGTGTAGAGATAATTTGTAATAGATTATGTAATAGAGTTCGGTATTTAGTGCTGCCACTGTATCCCAATCCCACATTCGGTCATCCTGATGTATCGTTCGTCTCGAATGATGGCTCCCATCTTTTCATGTTCTCCGCGATAGTGGTAGTGCGCCCCGGACCTTCGTGATCACCCACTTTCTCCACCTCATATCGACCGTGTCTCTTAATTTGAATTATTTTGTATGGACCGAAAAATTTTCCTTTCAACTTGAGCCCTGTACCATACTGAGTTCGTTTTATCGCTACCAGTTCATCTATCTTGTAACTATCCTCTTTCTTCCTAGTCTTGTTAAATGATTTCCTATTTTCTTCGCGAATATTTAAAATGTTTTGTTGCGCTTCTTTGCGCAATGCTTCTCGTTCTACGTCTAGCTCTTCGATGTGCATATCGTTTAGTAGTTCTTTTAATTCCATTACAGTGTTGACCCTCATTTCGACGCCCGTAAGCAAACGGAATGGTGATACTTTCGTGCTTCTCGGTGGAGTGTTGTTTATTGTTTGCTGTACACATTCTGTGTACTTATACCAGGATGTCGGACTATTAGCGCACAGTTTTGCCAGCATTGGCACGATAATTTTGTGCATCCTTTCTACCTGCCCGTTACCCCTTGGAACCCCAGTGGCGGTCATAAGGTGTTGAATTCCTTGTTCCTCGCAATATTCTTTGAAAGTATGCGATGTGAACGCAGTCCCCCTATCGGTTATAATTCGCATTGGGTTCCCGAAAATAGCTGATTGTTTTTTCAGACTAGTAATTACGCTTTCGGTACATGTAGTTCGAGTGGGATACAACCACACGAATTTCGTAAAAGCATCTACTACCACCAAAATATGATTATAAGCTTTGTTAGTTGTTTGCATCGGACCTACGTGGTCTATATGATATGTGCTGAGAGGTTCGTTGTCTTTTGGTATTGGGGTTAGTAACCCTTCCTTCCTGCCTGCTTTCTTGTCTGTAATTATGCATTCTACACAGCTCCTAACCACTTTCTCTACTTTGGGTGTGAGCCTAGGAATATAAAATGTTTTTTCGATTGCGTCCTGAGTCTTCTTGGTTGAAAAATGACCCTGTCTATGAGCTATTCGAATAATTTCATCCTCCATCTGTGCTGGTACTACTATGAGATCCTTAATGGGATCCTTATAGAGTACCCCTCGTTTAACATAATAATCTTCGTATGCCCCGTATTCTACCGCTTTCATTACTGCGCGCACCCAATCGTCTCCTAGTTGAGCTTGCTGAAGGCGATAAAACAACGTATCTTCCAAAAGAAGGCAAGATATCCTACTGAGCGCATCGACGTGTTTTAGTTTACTACCACTTCTATGTTCGATTTGATAATCGAAATCCTGTAAGAAAAGTGCCCAACGCGAAACCCTAAGTGGTACGTCCGTTTTCCTCATTGTCATTGTAAATGCGTTGCAGTCGGTAATGATTTTAAATTGAATGCCTAACAGGTATATGCGCCATTTTTTCAGAGCCTCTACAATGGCCAGCACTTCCAACTCGTAAGAGTGATATTTCTGTTCGGATGATGTGGTCTTGCGACTCATGTACTGAATGGGATGGAAGAGCTGATCGTCGGTGTCCCTTTGAAGCATGACTCCTCCATACCCGTACATGGATGCATCTGTATGGACCTCCGTTGCTGCTTTTGGGTTATAGAGTCTGAGAACCGGTGCGGTAATCAAAGCGGTCTTCAGTTGTTGAAAAGCAGCAATTTGTTCATCTCCCATGACAAACGCGGTATTCTGTCTTAGTAACCCCGACAATGGGCGAGCTATCGTTGCGTAGTCTTTGATAAAACGTCTAAAATACGAAGTTAGTCCCAAGTATCGCTGCAACGACTTGGGGTCATGAGGTAAAGGGAAATTCTTTATGGCTAATGTTTTCATATCTGACGGCCTAATAGAACCCCTTTCTACAACATTTCCTAAAAAATCTACTTTCTCCCTCAGGAATTGGCATTTTTTCCACTTTATTTTTAAATTACACTCGGCGGCCCTCTCTAATACCCGCCGTAACTTTTGAATACTTTGGTTATTATCCCTGGCAGGGATGATTAGATCATCCATATATGCTATGCACGTGCCATCTTGTATCAAGTCCCTCAAAACTACTAAAATGAATCTGGAGAATACTGCCGGCGAGTTTGATATTCCAAAAGGAACGAAAGAAAACTCGTACTGGCCACTATGGGTCACAAAAGCGGTGTATTTTCTGGATTCTTCCTCTACTGGAACGTGGAAGAATCCATTTTTCAAGTCGAGTGTCGTAAATACCTGAGCCCCTTGTAATCTTTCTAGTACATCATCTATGAGTGGCATCGGAAAATTGTCCTTTAAAATTTTGAGGTTTAATCTTCGGTAGTCGCAACATAGCCTTTTACTTCCGTCTTTTTTCCCCACTAGCACCACTGGCGATGCATATTCGGAATAACTAACGCGAATAATCCCCTCCTCTAACCACTTTTTGACCTGTTCTTCTACCATACATTTGTCGACATATGGCATTCTTCTCGGTCCTTGATATACCGGCGTCTCGTCGGTTAACAAAATTTTCATTTCTATTGGTGACTTAAATTTTTGGTTTGGGTTATAACTTTCTACTAGTTTCCCTATTGACTCCCTGTACTCACGTTCTAGGTGCGACAATTCGCAATCTATACCTTGGCTATTCTTGACATCGGCTGTCATACATATGTCTCTAAACTCACTCAACCAGATCTGGCACAATCCTTTCTCAACGCGTTCTGTACCTATCGCTTGTGTGCCCCTTGGCTTTTCCACAAACGTAACATGTTCCTCTACTACTTGTGTGCCCCCTGGCTTTTCCACAAATGATTCCTTTACTGCTCGTGTGCTCCCTGGTTTTTCCACAAACGATTCCTGTACTGCTTGTGTGCTCCCTGGCTTTTCCACAAACGATTCCTTTACAGCTTGTGTGCTCCCTGGCTTTTCCACAAACGATTCCTTTACAGCTTGTGTGCTCCCTGGCTTTTCCACAAACGATTCCTTTACTGCTTGTGTGCTCCCTGGCTTTTCCACAAACGATTCCTTTACTGCTTGTGTGCTCCCTGGCTTTTCCACAACCGATTCCTTTACTGCTTGTGTGCTCCCTGGCTTTTCCACAACTGATTCCTTTACTGCTTGTGTGCTCCCTGGCTTTTCCACAAACGATTCCCGTACTGCTTGTGTGCCCCCCGGCTTTTCCACAAACGATTCCTGTACTACTTGTGTGCCCCCTGGCTTTTCCACAAACGTAACTCCTTCTTCTGTTATTACCATGTTTACTGAGTTGAGCACACTGTTTCCTACTATCGCCGAGTAACAAATATCCCGTTCTCTAACCGCGTGAAACACCACTGGTATGTTAATATTGTCCACTTTTAACTGACAAGAGAAACTACCCATTGTATTGAGTACGTTATTCCCTATACCCGTTAACCGTCGGACATCATTATCCAACTTTATATTTCCCAACATCATCAACACGTCGTATCGCAATAAACATAAATCGCAACCCGTATCGAGCAGCGCCGAGAATTTGAAGTTGTTTATATACAAATCTTTAAATATCACGCATTTGCCCGGTTTCTCGTTTGCTAGAGTGTTAGCCCTTTCTGACTTTACCTTATCCTGAGGCTCATTACATCGCGCTGCATGATGCCCCGTCCGACCACATTTGAAACATTGCCTCCCTTTTGGGCATCTATTTGCCAGGTGTCCCAATTCATTGCACCTATAACAACGCTTATCTCCTGTCGTACGTTCCTTAACTGTTGACTCAACTTTCACTTCCTGCCTCGCTGCAGCCGAGTTGTAGCTCTGCTGTTGTTGCTGCCTACCCGCACGAACTTTCTCGTAGATAACAATTTGTTCTTTAAGTTGATCTAAATTCTTTGCCTGATATAAATTGGTTTTTCCTACTCTGGTATCAGAAATCCCCTCTACAAAATATTCGATCAGACTCTGCTCATCGAGGTTAATAGAGCTACCCATTTCCATCAATTGGTATAAATATTCGCGGTAGTCTTCATGATTCCGTTTGCGTCGATTACGCAATTGCCGGTGTATCTCGATCGCCGATACCCTTACCCCAAATTCTTTTATTAACGCGGTTTTGAATGCTACCCAGTTACTAATGCCACGTTGGCTTCGCATGTACACCTTTGCTGCACCTTTGAGGAGTTGCTTAGCATAGATATACTTTTGAATATCCGACCATTGTACAGCCAAAGCATTTTCTTCAAATTCCTTAACCCACTCTTCTACCGACGGCTGACCTACACCACTAAACAGACTTAACGAATCTTGAATGTCGCGCAAGGTGAACGGTGTGCGCTCAACGAGGCCGTGGCGCACTACACTACACACTGGGGAAGCCGTTTCTCCTACATCCGTACTGTCCCCCTCACTTTCACTATCTACCATTAGCCCAAAGTGTTCACATAACCTGTCCTGTAGCGTAGCCTTGCGTCCCGTTGTTTGTAGTTCTAATTCCCTTAACTTGTCCCTTAATTGGGTAACCGATAAAGAAAAAATTTCGTTTCTGTTCATAACGAGTGTCAACCGTGGCCTTACAATATTATAACTTATTATTACAAAATATTTTCAAATATAGTTTACATATACGGCGATTTAGGATAAAATACTATAAGGAATTTTGAGAACAATTGTTATATGTATATATTAATACAGTTAAGAAATAGATTACTGTTACAGATAATATGTACTCGTTAATGCGTATGTACCGTATGTATAAGTATACGCAATCGAAATGACAAATATGCATTTACTTTTGCCAAAAATAATATTTAAATTCGGTTTAATTTATTCAAATCGAGATTCATTCGTAATTTTGCAATGTAACTCTGCTAACTTTACATTTTAATTCATATCGTAGCTAAATCTCTACATTATACATAAATGATTATAAAGAAAGGTCGAAATTATCATTACCAGGAATGCGCAAAAATTACATGGAATTAGCGATATAAAATTTTTACAGTAAAAACTTATTTAATTAAATTGATGTTCAATAAAATAAGATTTGTTTCTTACATTACATTTTGCATTTACAAAAGTTTTTCAAAAAAGTCAACGGTACCTTTGCATTTTTTGGACGTACCCTCTTCTCCTGCTCGTAACTGTAACCTTGTGCGCGCTAGTCTTTCTTGTACAGTTGTCGGCGTTGATATTTGATGTTGACGCTGATGTTAACGCTGTCGTTGGCGTTGATGTTGCTGCTGATGTCAACGCAGTCGTTGGCGTTGATGTTGCCGCTGATGTCAACGCAGTCGTTGGCGTTGATGTTGCCGCTGATGTCAACGCAGTCGTTTGGCGTTAGCAATTCTGCCTTTGCGTCCGTTATAATTTCTTTGCACCGTTACCCTTCGAGACTGTGTGGTTGTGCACCGACCTGCTGTATATCGGATTGAAGCGTTCCCGCTGATGTTAAATATGTTGTTTATCAGCCTTTGACTTCTGCGCGTACACTCGCACACCCCGTCTACGTTCAGCGTTGATGCGCTGTCCTTCTGCCGTCGATCGTCGTCACCGGCCAGGTAAATTATATTTCTTCACCCCACACCTGACACCAATTTGTGGGTTCTATGCAGTAAATAAATTCACTTTAACACAACTTTATCAAATGCAAACTTTCAACTTTATTAAATGGAAATTATTAGCTTAAATTTAACTTAAACTTTATCAAACTGAAGTGAAGAGGACCTGGCTCGGTGACGACTCGTATTGTAATGTCTCGCTGCCGTTCGGTTAAGTTTTACAAAAGGCTATTCGATCAAGTGGTCGTTCGTTAAAACGGTTGGTAGTTCTGTTTATAGTGTGTAGAGATAATTTGTAATAGATTATGTAATAGAGTTCGGTATTTAGTGCTGCCACTGTATCCCAATCCCACATATATATTGTGTAAAGTCCATTGAAAGTTGGAAACCATAATATTAGGTTAGAAGCATCGAGGTCCTCGTGTTCGATATATGGGGCCTTAAAAACCTATGGTCCGATTTCGGCGATTTTTAGAATGGGGCTGCCACACTATAAACATATTATTTGTGCAAAGTTCTACACCGATATCTTCACTAGTACTTACTTTATATACTGTAAAGTAAACGATTCAGATTGTCTTCAAAGTTCTGGTATATAGGAAGTAGGCGTGGTTGTGAAGCGATTTGACCTATTTTCACAACATATCATTGGGATGTAAGGAAACTATTACAAACCAAGTTTCATTGAAATCGGTCGAGTAGTTCCTGAGATATGGTTTTTGACCCATAAGGGGGCGACGCCACGCCCATTTTCCATTTTGTAAAAAAATCTGAGTGCAGATTTCATCTGCCATTTCTTATTTAGGGTTTCTGACGTTTTTCGTTAGTGAGTTAACCCACTTTTAGTAATTTTCAACCTAACTTTTGTATGGGAGGTGGGCGTGGTTATGATCCGATTTCTTTCATTTTTGGACTGTATTAGGAAGTGGCTAAAAAAACGACTGCAGAAAGTTTGGTTTATATAGCTCTATTGGTAGGGGGCGGGGCCACGCCCACTTCCCCAAAAGATTTACATCCAAATATGCCCCTTCAAAGTGCGATCCTTCATACCAAATTTTATTTCCATAGCTTTATTCATGGCTTAGTTATGGCACTTTATGTGTTTTCGGTTTTCGCCTTTTTGTGGGCGTGGCAGTGGTCCGATTTTGCTCATTTTCGAAAGCAACCTTCCTATGGTGCCAAGAAATAAGTGTGCCAAGTTTCATCAAGATATCTTAATTTTTACTCAGGTTACAACTTGCACAGACGGACGGACGGACGGACAGACATTCGGATTTGAACTCCACAAATTACAAACAACCGTTATGTGAACAAAACTATAATACTCTCTTTAGCAACATTTGTTGCGAGAGTATAAAAACATTGTTTATGATTTGTACTTATTGTACTTATACATATATTTTATAACAAATTCTCTTTATACAATTCTTTATCATTCTGTTTTATGTAGCAACAAGTGTGTTTGGAATCGTCTACTGCCATTTTTCTTATCTTTTCAACCAGTCAGAGAAAACATATGGTTATGTGTACATATGTATAAATTGTGTACATATGTATACATTGGTATGCTCTTTTGAAATCGTAAAAAAGCTTATTGCAATAAAACACAATTCCCTGCCTTCATTGGTTCTAAATCAAAGGCTGGAAAAAGGCAACCTTCACCTCAACACAAAGGGCTCAAGTATAACAACAGCAACAGCGTGTTGCGTCAGCCTTGTCAGCGACATCGGTTGTGGAAGCGCTGCAACAGTTAATACGCCCAACGCTGGCGGGTAAACAGCGGTAGTTTGAAAGTTACAAAGTTACATGTTTTCGTTGACTAAAGCAAGGTGTTAATGGGAATTCACGCTGAGGTGGAGGTGGCTCAGAAATGACAAGTACAACTGCTACTACAAGCGAATATTGGCATTGCTAGTATGCTGTAAGCAGGCACACGGTAAAGGCGACCAGACAGAGATGAATGGCGAACAAGGTACAATGTGTAAAGATTCTTTAGTTCCGATGTTTCAGCAATTGGCGGCAGCAAGTAGCAGCGGTTTATATGTAATCAAAAGTATCTACAGTAGTGTTCACATAACGATTACTCTTCATTTTGTTGGATAATAAAGTTTATGGCCCGCGTGCCAGTTAAACTGCTGTTTTTCAGCATGGCGTATGAGTAACATTTTGTCATACCATTTCCACTGATAAGCACACTAATTAATCACTAATGTACCTGATGTCTGTACTTTTTAAGAAAATATATGTGTTGATGCCACAAGAAAATCTCACGTGTCAATTTTTTTTTATTCAGATATTATTATTTAATGACACTAGTAAATTCAAAATTTTGTGTAAGTTTTCATATAAAAAAGTTAAAATTTTATTTTTAAATATTAAATAAACTTATTTCCTTAACTTTAGCTAATGGTTATATTTAACTGACCGCAGCTGTGCCATGGTAATAAAGACACAAATTCATATGTATTCGTGTCAAACTAAAGCTTACACAAACGTGTATATATGTACATAAATTTATTCCGCTGAGCAAGTGTGAATAGCAAATAAAAGTTAGCGAAGCGTGTATGAGCACCAGTTACTAATGCACAATTGCAGTTCATCAATGAGTTTGCTCATATATATGTGTATAACCGTACGTGTGCGTATATATTGCATGTATGTGTATGAATAAGCATTTCTGCAAAGAATGATTAATGTCAGCGAGTAGCTTACATGAAGAGTGTCATTGTACTATGTACTCATTATATTGGTTCTATTAATTTTGTAGCAGATTAAACCTACATGTAACCGAAAAGTATAGGGCCAATGTACATATATGAAGAATATGAAACTTACATTTACACCAACCTTTTCCTTGTATCTACGAGCCCAGTTTTCGTTTTAAAGATGAAAGAATCTAAAATTTTAAAGTTGTTCTGAAAGACTGGCTGAACTCTGTGCTGCAAAACGAAAAAAATTATACTTTTCAAATACGCTTTCGACACACTTGATAAACTTGGCCTGTAGCTTTGGAATTACAGTTTATCTTCTTAATATTGACGAATAAAAGATAAAAAATCGTAATGCATTCGATACCAAAAATACATATTTATTGGGTAAACGCTGCTAATTTAATATTTTTTTTAAATTTTTTTAATATTTAATGCATTGCATCCCAACTTGACTTATTCTCAAAACTGAAATGTCACTTTTTAAGTAGAATTCTCGACATTTGCTCGGCATACGCATGCTGCCAGAAAAATGATGGAAGCAAAGTTGTAGACCTAATATATATTCATTAATTTTTTAAAAACGTATCATTATATCCTTAGTCATTTTATTCCGCTAAATAGAACATGAAGCACTTAGAGCATCTAAAAGTGGTAAAAACGAACAACTTCCATTGCGTGAAAAAGTTGCGTTGCTAAATTAAGTTAAAACTCAAAGTTGGTAAGTGTTGAAAGTAAAATGAAATACAATAAAGCATTCCATTATTCGATGATATATTGACAAAACATATGTACTTTCGCTATAGTGGGCCAAATTGAATTTTCGTCAAATGTGCTAAATTGATTTTACCATGAAAATTTTCGTTTTCAATGCACAGAAAATTTAAAATACCAATACCACGAAAGTAACTTCTACCTATCCATTTATTACTTAGAGTTCTGGAAAATTTTAATATACAATTTTTACAAAACTAACCTAACCTTCGTTAACTTAATCTTTGAAAAACACAATAACATAACTGCTCAACACTATACTGAAATTCAAATGTGAAAGTCCGACATTAACAGATAACAGTGGTTACGTTAATTGATACAAAAATCTATGTAAAATCATTTTCTGATTGAGCGTTCTCATACAGACAATAGTATTTTAACCTTTATTTTCAAATAATGTAGACCAGAATTGCAAGCATAAACTAACTGAAGAGTGTTATTACAACATAACCACGACCTCGAAAAATATTAGAACAGAAAATATAATGAGCCAACAACACCGGAGAATTTTAAATGCGTCACCGTATATTATGTATTATTCATAGAGTTCCACAAACATATTCAATAACATTTGAACCTTTTTCTTTCTACATTCTTTAGCTAAAAAATTTTCATAAAAATAAATATATTTCAGCTCTTTTAAATGTCTGTCTATTTTTGAACGAATGGAAAGTTCTATAGCGCTATTTCTAGCATCTTACTATTTTCATTAACTTAACTTACAATATTCATAAACGATTTTAATGTGCCAAAAAGTAACATATCCTCTGGACTCTCTCTCCATTACTGTACTTAAAAAATATATATTTCTGGCAACATTTTAAGTGTACTAAAAATAATATCCACAACCTTCTTCTATATAGCATAACCCATGCGTTCTTTTGGAGACTTCACTTGAGGAACGTATTGAAATGGAAAGACTTCTGGTGATTCTGTAAATGTATTCAAGGTAAATGATAAAATTAGTGATATTCCATGTCGTCTATGTCGAGTAGTTAGGAAACTTAACTTGGATAAAATAATTTTTTTAACTTGTTTACGCTCGCCATAAACTATTTGCATACATACAGACAAGCAGCAATGTCAATAATTGCATCGCATAAATTTACATCCACTGAATTTGCCAACACTGACCATAACTTTTTCTCTAAAATCCTACATATACACTCAAGTAGCTTGCAATTCATTATATCAGTAACAATAAAGCAAAGAGGAAAAAAACGAAATGAAAGCCATCTCTTGAGTGGTATGCGTCAAAGAATATTAATGGTGTATTCTAAATAAGGTAGTAGTAAGTAATTGAGAAATAAGTATCCCATAAAAGGAAAAGCATGATATGTGAAGAATATTAGAATCGCCTTTTCGATGAATGAGTACGAGAAAATAATTGGTTAATTACGAAAGTCGACACATTCTCGCCACCACATCGCTTCTCCTTTATATTATTTATACCAGCAAATACACTAATGTAATTGGGGATGTGTAATATAATATATTAAATTATATGTACATAGTATAAATATAATTTGTATACTCTTAAACTTTAATCACCTCGCCTTTCACATATTTTAACTCTGGCAACGTCAAGATGTCAAGTTCCTCTTTGCTAGCATCTGCCCCTTTTTACGTCGTTACTATTACGAGAACCGCCTTTCTTGTCAAAGAGGTGTATAGTATCAAATTTTAAGAGGAAAATTAAAAAAAAAAAGTTTATTTCAGTATGTACATATGCATTCACAAAAGGAGGTAATTATTTTGCTTATTGCTGACAAGAGAAGGATTTCTTTATGTTATAATTATTATAAATAAAACTTTCAGTACAATACAGTACTTTAAAATAGTTTTGAAGTTCCAATTTATGCAATAAACCTACACCGTCCAAAAGTAAAACCAACTCGACATCAGCTCCAGTGATAATACACCAAGCGCTATGAGAATTCTATGATTACATTGAGTCAATGCGTTGTTACAATTATGCAATTAAGCAAGAACAAACAAAAGCGAGCATAAGCAAACCAACAGAAATGCGGAACAAAGCTGATATTGACTTTCAAATTTGATGTTTGTTGAGTCGAGTCCAATGAATGCCGAACAACTAATAAGCACAAGAGACGTAGTGACAAAAACAGAATGAATATATAGTGAAAGTTCTTTCATATATTTACGAGTATATATATGTGCGGAATCTGCCTTTTCTTTGACCCGCCTTTGACCCCTGCAATTATAGCCAGTGCATCCATTTCGAAATATATGAACCAGGACGATTTTGTTTGCCGAGACGTCTGGAACTAATTTTTAAGCACCACCGCAACGATGATCGTTAGCCAAGCATTAGTAAAAACCACCGCAACAGTAGCTGTAAGCATTTTCAGTGAATGTACTTACCTTTGCCGTGGTTGCTTGACGCTGGTGAAAAGCTCTCCCATAACAATTGCAGCGGTAACACTTTTTTAAGCAAACGACATTAAAAACTGGAACATTTTAGAATATGCACGAGTTGTGGAGCGAAATTTGATGATGTGCTGTTACTGCGCTTGGAGTTCATTGCTCTTTGGCTGGGAGAGCGGACTGTCATAGCAAGTCTGCAGTATGCACTAGATTTTCTGCTGTGTTGTTAGTGGTTGCACCACTACACAAATACAATATGTGTCTGTGTATATGCGTTTTTCCTGCCGGAAGATATATGAATCGTAAAAATCAATGTTTGCATTTATTTTGTATAGAAATTACCGTGCGGACAGAAGAATGGACGTTTTCTATACAAGCATGTTTTGTTTAGCTCGTATCGTAACAACAACACTTATGCATACACATATTTTGACCAGTTATTTAAATTTAACCCCGTTTCTTTAATGTGCGAATTAAGATAATACCTCATGCAAACATTTTTTGTGTCGTTTACGTACATACGAACATGCAAAGTAGAAAAATGCGGAATTGGCTGCTAAATTCTTTCAATTTTGGTACGAATATACTTTCCGATTTATCATCGGTAATGTCTCTATTCAAGGGCTTAAATAATGTTGATCAAATTGGAAATCTAAATTTTTGAACATCTTGTTAACCCTGTCAGAATGTGAAAATGTTACAAAGCCAGTGGTAATCACAGCTAACTCACTTTTCATAGAATAAATAAAAAATAAATAAAGTGATTTGCTTCTCTAAAGAGCACCTCTAAATTTTTACCTTTTAATATGACAAAAATGCCTTACGTCACCGTACTTCTAGTCCTACCCTATTTAATACCAGATTAATACTAAAACTGTACATTTTATTTTATTTTAGAAACACTTCTGTCTTATTGCGATTACTCACTCTTTTTTACTCTATATAAATCTTACATAATAAAATGGTGTTTAATTGTTCTGGCATTTATTCGCGAGAGGTTTACAAGAAAGCAATATATACATATATTCTTCATAACTAAAGTTGCAGTAGATGCGGCATCCATCAAAGTTTAGCTCTAAATCGCAAACAAGACTAGAGCAGCCGACACACAATGTTTATAAACTTTCGCATTTCATTTCATATTTACTTTCAACTAATTACGTGAGATATTGTTTTATTTTTGTTATTCTTTGCCTTTCTCCATTTTATTTTTTTCCTGAAATTAATACAAATGGCACACATTTCTTTGTTTTTATTTGACATTTTTGTTTGTGTTGCTGCGCAAGTTTCGTTATCGGCCGACAAATGCTGCCACCACTGCTTGCGGATGCTGCCATTCGCAGCCGCCGACTGGCAAGCGCGGCAGGAAGATTTCACTAAATTGTTTTGCTGTTCCGTTTACTTCGCTGCTTTTGCTGTCACAAACTCCGTTCCGGCCACAACAGGCGTTGCCACTGCTGTGCACCAACGGTTTACGTACGTATCACTGCTGTGCGTGCGCGAATCAGATTTATGGCGTGTGCATTTGTTGTTGCAGTTTGTTATGGCCGCTGTTGTCATATATACCTATTTTTATGATAAATAAATACTTTAAAATAACACAATAAGCGGCTTCATACACCCGTTCTACAAGTTCTACATTATTGTGGTAAAGTTTAACTTAACAGATTTTATTCTCAATTCGAATATTATATGATTAAAATGATGTACAATAATCACTGGGTCAAAGCTATAACTACTATTGAATACTTAATAATTTGGACTATTTTATTACTTTTTATATATAAATTGTTAAATTTTGATCGTTAGAAAATTTCAAACCGGTTTAACAATAAAGCTTTTTCCAATTTAAAATGTTACGAAACCTTTTTTATATTTTTATGGTCTTCCCAAAGTAATCTAGCATCCAGCGTATTGCCAAAATATTTAGCTGATGCAAATACAGACGTTTATACAGACATCATGAATATTTATAAATTGATAAGTGATTATTTTGATTATTCATTTAAAAAGATGAATATGATGAATGACTTTTTTTAAATAATAAAATATAAGGAATGACGGATATTGACCACAGTTTTGAATTCAAAATGATGACGAGTTCACTAGTCGAATATTCAAGAGGTCTATAATAAAATTAATTTTAGTTGCTTAAAATATAGAAGCCGAAGAGATACCAGAAGATGTACGAAATGGAAAAACTATGTTGTCTGACGTAAACACTACAGGATAATTTTATATCTTAACGATTTTTTTTTAAATATCTGAAATGATCTGTATAAACTAGTAATATTGGTCTCAAATATACGCTACCCAGGAGTTAGAAGAAAGGACTTGTAATATCATTGTTTAGAGCAGGGATTACAAGGGTAAACAGAAACAGAAAATTGTTATAACATATCCAGTTATTAAACAAAGTTAAATCACATGCTCTTAGAACTTTCAAAGATCGCTTTAAAAAATGACGTGCTAATCTGATTAAAGATCGCTTCTCGAGCGATTAATTTAATTGATGTTGCCTCTAAGCTATATATCATAAGGGATAAGCCAGGATACGCAGGACCTTCAACTTTACATAAGTTAATTCTAATTTCATATTAATAAGTGTGTGCCCTCAAAATAACTTTAAGTTTGTCAAATTTAATTAGGGCATGAAAGGGTTTATTGTAAGCACATTATTCCAACAAAGTTACTGCTCATATCCCTCTTTGTGGGCGCCTGTTTCTATAATGAGCCTTCTTTCTTTGTAATCGAATTCATTTCCTAAAATGTTTTTTGCATACGCTTGTGAATATAAACTCTGACTGATTTAAAATTTTATCGTGATTCACATTAATAACAATGATTGCTAACAAGCCTTTTGTTTGTTTTATTTCCAGGTGCCTTATTTGATCTGGGTACCGATGTGGAGTATTTTGCGTTTAAATACGCAATGATCAATCACAATCTGAACGTATCGTCCCGTCGTTTCGAGCTGCAGGTATACGTGGATGTCATCAATACGGTGGATATGATTAAATTGTCACGCTTAAGTACGTCGAGGTGAGAATGCATACACACATACAAAATCATACTCAGCAATGTTAAATTAAACGTTGCGTATCGCTAATGACTGTAGCATTCTGATATTGTGCGGAAACCATGGCTGTGACAAGCGCACGAGTTATAAAAAACACAATTTTATATTTTTTATAATTAAATATATTTATATATTGTTTATACTTCTAAGTCCAACACAAGTTGAATATGAGAACTTCTAAGTCCAACAAATGAGTATATGAGAAGGAAAAAATAATAGTATGAGCATAAGAGTATGAGTAAAACAAAAGGAGTTGATAATAATTATATATATAAATAGTGAGGTGAATATAACAATATGTCACTCACGCGAATGTGTGTCATTTGTTGGTGCATTGCCCCAAGCGCATCGCGTCTGTCAATACTACTGCTACTATTGCTGCTGTCACCATGCCGCAATTACTTATACACTTTTTCCAGATTTAAACAGCAAAATCCTCAATTAGAAGCATTTATCCAATGTCAATGTATAAACAATTTTTAATTATTTGCTTTTGTCTTCTTCTTTTCTCACATTTAATGCTGCATCGCTGACACACATCGTGACTCTGTCATCGTGATTCACGTCAATACATATTCGTAAGCACGCGTGTGCGCCTCACAGTATGCAATGAATTTTTGCGTGGCGTTTATTCTATATTGCCGCTGTATCACCGGATTCATTTGATATATTGCACTCATACAGCAAAACATTCTAAGTGCCATTCGAGGCACTATGGTTTTCAGAGAAATAAACCGGAATTCCACACTAGTTATATTATGATAAAACAAATTATAAATATAAACAAGTAAGGAAAGTTCGGGTGCAACCGAACATTCTATACTCTCGCAATTTATTGAAGAAACTTTATTAAGATAACACACAAATTTACAAAATTACAATTTATAACGAAAATCGTGATATATAAAATATGATGGCTGAGGTAATTCCTGAACCGATTTTATTTATTTTCACCTGCAAGGTACACTATATCCAAGACTATACGCTCACTTAATTTTTCTAAGATATCTCACATATTAACCAATACATATACGCAGAATAAAGCCCACCGTATTTTTCAAAAACCTGTAATTAGATATATGGGAGCTAGGAGATGTAAGAGAAAACAATTCCCTCTGAATTACATTAAAATATCTGAGAGATTTACCCATATTTTCGGTTAGAATTTACCCTTAGGCGCTGAGTTGAACATGTTCGATATCTGGGGATTTGAAAAGTTATAGTCCGTTTTCGACATTTTTTTTCAAAAATGACGCAAGAGATGATATTCACTATTTGTGTAAAGTTTTATTCATTGGTTCCTTATGTATACATTATAAAGTGAAGGAATCAGATGGAATTCAAAATTGAGTTGTAAGGAAAGTAGTCGTGGTTGTGAACCGATTTCGACAATTTTTTATCTGTGTTATCATAAGAAAATATTATATACCGAAGTTCATTCGAATCGGTCGAGTAGTTCCTTTCTGCAGCTTCTTTCTGCCATTTCTCCTGTAAAATGTAATGTTTCTGACGTTTTTCATTAGTGAGTTAACGCACTTTTAGTATTTTTCAACCTAACCGTGGCAATAGTCCGATTTCGCTCATTTTCAATACCAACCTCCTCTGGGTGCCAAGGAATACGTATTCCAAGTTTCGTTAAGATATCTCAATTTTTACTCAAGTTACCCGTTGCACGGACAGACGGACGTACGAACAGACAGACATCCGGAACTCGTCTCGTCATCCTGATCATTTTAATATATACATATAACCCTATATCTAACTCGTTTAGTTTTATGAATTACAAACAACCGTTATGTGAACAAAACTATAATACTCTCTTAGCAACTTTTGTTGCGAGAGTATACAAATTCTAAAACAATAAAATAAAAAAGAAACCCATATAAACAAAAAAAAATATGCCAAGAAAGAAAGAATGTACGATCGCGAATATTTGTAAAAGCAAAAGTATCACAGCACTGTGCACAACTAAATTTTTTAATAATTAAACAAGCACTCTCACATAACTGCAGCTGCCACTGTACCATTTTTCAACGTACTTGGCTTGCTGTCTTTGCGTTTTGTTTGGTTTTACATTGCTCGTGTTGCTTTATTTTGAGGTTTTTGTGGCTGTTGCAGTTTTATATACGGATTTTTTTGCGGCGTATTGTCGCTACTGAAATGTGTTAAGTGTGCTGTAGCTTGTAGCTGAAATACTCACAAAATAATACGAATCTATAAATATATATTATATAAAATATACGAGGTCTGTTAAAAAATAATGTGAATTTTCAAATCACAGGATACGTACATTCGTTATGGTAGTACACTTGGCTTCAACATATAATATGTCCACAGTTTCAGCTATATTGCATATTTAATTTGATTGCAAAAAGCATGCACGTTAAACGTGTTTTTTCGTGTTTGGCGATTTCCTGTTGTCCAAAAAAGGTAGGAATCCACGCTATCTGACACAAAAATTAAATGTTCCAAGTGCTGTAGATGAGTGACTGAAACTCTGGGAGACTGTAGAGGAGTGATACTGAAATTTGTTTTCCTTATGTCTCCGAATTAATTTTGTTTTAGTACCCTAAAGTGTAATTTCTGGCAAAAACAAATTTCGATTGTTTGAAACTTCTATACTGGCCTTACCTCATAAATATTCGGTATTCTATGGCAAACAAAAATTCTAAAAAAATAGCAGCATGAACTCATTTTCATCATTACGACTTAAATACCATTTACTTTGTAATGCTCTATGTTATTCCACAAAACTTATGTTGCGCTCATATATTTTAGTTAGTCATAATTTTATTAAATGTTAATTATACGCCTCAGTGGTAATAAACCCGATTTTAACTAAAACATTTTGTTAGAGTGTTCTCTGTCTGGCGCGAAAAATAACAGCCCACAAATGTACCAGCAACTGTGTTGTAAGCAACAAAAAACTGTGGAAATAAGGCTACAGCAATAATAAGCCGTTTCCGCAAATTTATGAAATGCTTAATAAAGTTATAAATGTCTAAAACTGTACGCAGTAGACAAATCATAATAAATTCAGTTTTTATTCGTTTTGTTCACAAACAAAGCAAAAACATCCTAAAACACCCATTTTAAAGGGACCAAACCTAACAAACCAGTTAAATCTTTAAAGAGCATTAAATAGTCCGCATGCTTTAAGTGTGCTGGTGATGTAATGGTGGTATGTTGCTATTTGGTTAACAAAAGAATAGAGCTTTGGAGTAGCTGTAGGCAGTCGCTTTGTTTATAGAAATTACATAAATATTTAATACACTACATAGTTAATTTGGACAGCTGCCAACAATGCCTTTTTTCCGCGCACAACTGCCAACAATGCCTTTTTTCCGCGCACATTCGACACTCGCCAGAATTACGATGTTAATTCACACCACAAATGCTTTTGTTTCCTTTTTTCCCTCCCAATTTTACAGTGCCGTTGCAATTCGCCTAAGCTTCCAAACGCCTGCTAGTGCTGACACCTTAATGCGATTTCTTCGACTACGTCATAAGTATGCGCCAGGATTATCATCAGGTGACTATTGATATAATATAATTTCATGGATGGTGTAAAATATTTCATCTCCACGACTCACATAATGGTAAGTTTGAAATGCTCAAATAAAAACCTCCGTAAAATATATAAAAAATGCGTGCAAATACATATAATATATTAACAGTTGCGTATTAGCATGTAAGAAGCACATTTTAACAACTTGTTAATCCACCTAAACCAAATGATATTACTGTATATTTATGACAGATAGTCATATGTCAAGTTACTTCAGTATCGCTTATGCATCGCTAAATTTATGTACTGATGTAAATGAAGTTGTATTTTTAAGTACACATTAAACCACCACCAAACCAAAATGCTCTGCATTTCAACAAATTGTTCAATAAACAAAAGCTTTTACTGCGTGAGTGTTACTGTTTGCGTTGGACAATAAATATCGCATACTTTTATTACTTTCATGTGAAAAACATGATAATCTGTTTATTTGGTTCTTATCAGTTGCCAAGAAAATGTTACTCATACGCCCACCCCCACTTAAGACTTAGGACTGAATTCCATGAATTTTGGCAAAAGATAACAGAATTGTGAAGTCCATTTATTGGATAATTATGAACAGGAAATATTTTTAGATAAATACAGAGTACCGCGTACTTATTATCATAAAAAATATTCAAAGTATTCAAACTCCAAAGCTCACAAAATACTGGAGATAACTAGTTATAATTGTTCTAGTAGCCATAGGTGATAGAGGCATGTTTCTGGTTGAAATCTGTCGGGAAATCGAATTATATGGAAAATTATTTTTCGTATTCGATGTCCTTTCATCTTGGTGAGCCGAAGCAAACATTAGCTAAGTCGAAATTGAGCTTCAAAAAGTTTGCTATGTGTTTGGAGGGATTGGGATTTACTATGAGCTGTTTCCTTACGGACAAACTATGTCAAAAATGGGGTATCTGACCCAATAGACTTAGTTAAAAGGAAAGCACAAATTTGACCGCAACCTAAATTGCCTGCGGAGTAGACATTCGCCTCTTAATGGTGGCAAAAGTAATCAATGAAATTTCTGTTTGCACAAATACTACACATATGCTATCTGAAGTCGGCCTTTTCTATAGGTCGAGAAAAAATCAAATGTAGGTAGATTGCACCAACGGACCATTTAAAAATAAAAATGTGCTGCTTTTATGTGCTTAATAAAGTACTTTTCGAATTTTATCAAATACACCAGACATTGCAGAATGCTATTGTAATTATGCTGTACGCTGTGGCAAGCAAAAACTAAAACTTAGATAAAATCATTTTTAGAATGAATTAAAATGCACACACAGATGAAAATGCTTAAGTTGAACGCAGTTTCCAAGTTTCGGTTAGTAAGATATCAACAATCTGTTTGCCTACGCAAATATCCAAAGAACATATGTCTGTTGTGCTGTCCAGGATGCGAAGGCATTCGAAAATCACAGACGGCCATTATTTGTGGCAAGTCAGCATAGTTTGAAATGTTGTGCAACTTTCCATATATTACCATATACATACATATATACTATACATATATATATTTATGGATAGATATTAGGCAACTAGTAGTTTGAAGCAATTTTTAGTTCGTATATATATTTACATACAACTATAGTATTAGCACTCTGGGGAATAAAGATATATACTATTTACATAACATATATGTTCTCTATCGAAACTACATACCCCCGCTAATACAAACATACAAACCATTTTACATACATTCCTAGCTCCATACTCCACAACAAAGTGCTTGTAATGTAGAAAATTGTTGTTACCATTATTATCATTGTGCATATACGTGTTATTATTATTATTTTCTTTTCTTTTCCTTTCGCCTTTCAAGGATATCGGAAATGTGGAATGTAATAACGGGTGATTTTTTTGAGGTTAGGATTTTCATGCATTAGTATTTGACAGATCACGTGGGATTTCAGACATGGTGTCAAAGAGAAAGATGCTCAGTATGCTTTGACATTTCATCATGAATAGACTTACTAACGAGCAACGCTTGCAAATCATTGAATTTTATTACCAAAATCAGTGTTCGGTTCGAAATGTGTTTCGCGCTTTACGTCCGATTTATGGTCTACATAATCGACCAAGTGAGCAAACAATTAATGCGATTGTGACCAAGTTTCGCACTCAGTTTACTTTATTGGACATTAAACCAACCACACGAATGCGTACAGTGCGTACAGAAGAGAATATTGCGTCTGTTTCTGAGAGTGTGGCTGAAGACCGTGAAATGTCGATTCGTCGCCGTTCGCAGCAATTGGGTTTGTGTTATTCGACCACATGGAAGATTTTACGCAAAGATCTTGGTGTAAAACCGTATAAAATACAGCTCGTGCAAGAACTGAAGCCGAACGATCTGCCACAACGTCGAATTTTCAGTGAATGGGCCCTAGAAAAGTTGGCAGAAAAACCGCTATTTTATAGACAAAATTTTTTCAGCGATGAGGCTCAATTCTGGATGAAAGGCTACGTAAATAAGCAAAAATGACGCATATGCGCTGAAGAGAAACCAGAAACCGTTCAAGAACTGCCCATGAATCCCGAAAATGCACTGTTTGGTGTGGTTTGTACGCTGGTGGAATCATTGGACCGTATTTTTTTCAAAGATGCTGTTGGACGCAACGTTACGGTGAATGGCGATCGCTATCGTTCGATGCTAACATACTTTTTGTTGCCAAAAATGGAAGAACTGAACTTGGTTGACATGTGGTTTCAACAAGATGGCGCTACATGCCACACAGCTCGCGATTCTATGGCCATTTTGAGGGAAAACTTCGGAGAACAATTCATCTCAAGAAATGGACCCGTAAGTTGGCCACCAAGATCATGCGATTTAACGCCTTTAGACTATTTTTTGTGGGGCTACGTCAAGTCTAAAGTCTACAGAAATAAGCCAGCAACTATTCCAGCTTTGGAAGACAACATTTCCGAAGAAATTCGGGCTATTCCGGCCGAAATGCTCGAAAAAGTTGCCCAAAATTGGACTTTCCGAATGGACCACCTAAGACGCAGCCGCGGTCAACATTTAAATGAAATTATCTTCAAAAAGTAAATGTCATGAACCAATCTAACGTTTCAAATAAAGAACCGATGAGATTTTGCAAATTTTATGCGTTTTTTTTTTAAAAAAGTTATCAAGCTCTTAAAAAATCACACTTTAGTTTGCAATACAATGTAAAATTTCAGAGTGGAGGAAAGTTGTGCTGTTATTTTTTATTACACACGAGCACATGACACATTCAAACGCTGCTGGTATCAGCGCATGTACATACGTAGTTGTTAGTTTATATGTACGAGTAAGTATGTGAGTTCATCGGTTTTAATACATTTAATGCTCGTACAAGTGTCACATAATACATATGTGGATTTGTGGTTTACGCCTACAATCACGATCAACAATAACCCGAACTTTACAAATCTATGTTTAATGATCTAAAAGCATTAAATTAAAACAAACGTAATAAAAATTACATAATTTTAAGCGTTCTAGTTCATGGCTAAACTTTAATTTATAGTAAGACCTGAGCGAATCATAAAATTTTTAGCAAGGATCATTTCATTTACATGCCACAGAATCGTAAATCTAGCGAGCAAACTAGCTGAATGCAATCATAATGTGTGCTCGTAAGAATTATAGTATTTTAATATGACGTTATAACTTATGTATATAAAAATGTTAACCTAAATGATCCCGACCATCATGAGGATGAGTTTCTCTACGATTCATAAAAAACTATTTTAAATAAACTTGTTGACAAGTAATAGAAAATGTCAGACTGGCCGTTATGTATAACATAAAGTCAACTTAGAAAAAACTTTTTTAAATTATATAATATACGAGATGTGTTCAAAAATAAGTCAGCTACATTCTATAAAGACCCCATTCGATACATAGTATCGAATATCAAAGTATATTTATCTACGAAAATGTACCTAATTTCGTCATGATATTTATCATAGTAGAAAAGAAGAAGAAAACTGTCATATGGTCCGGAAAGTAGTGGTCATTGTTTATTGTTTTCTGTGAATCATAAATTGTGATCTACATTAATACCTGAAGAAGAGAAAATCGGTCACAGAACTCTACTAAGAACGCTACTACAATAGACAAGAAAATACGTCTCGTCATTCGCCTGGGTAAAGTTGGTCGAATTATGCTACGAATTTCCATTTTAAACACCGTATTTCTACAGAATTGACCACATACGATTTCTTTGTGATTCGAAATTGGGAAAACTTGAGTCATATAAAGAGCTATATCCCCCACGAAAGATTACTTTTCAGATCTCCTGTTAGGATCTTTTTCAGATGACTTAATTAAGATTTTGTTTTATTTCTTACACGAACTGATTCTCATAAATCTTTTATTTTTGTAGCAGTAAAAACATTCCCTCAATAGTATCAAGTTAAGCTGTAAATTTATATAATTGACTCCATCTCTTTGTAAATGTTTAAGTTAACAACATTTCTAAATAACATTTGAGCAATTATCAAGTATCAAGTGAAAGCAAAAAAAGTTAAAACTAAAGTGGAAATAAATAGCTGACTTTAGAAAACCAATTACATATATTAAACAACATTTTAAATGTGTGACATAAAAAACTTGAAGCCATAAATTTTCACTACAATTACATACACACTAAATTACTCAAAAGAGTAGTAGTAATCCAGACTGTCATAATCAAAAACGAATGCACACACATATGCAGCTCTGCATATTCGAATACGTTATAGTTTGCTTTCAGGAGCTTGATAAACTTTTTCAGTCTAAGTATGAGCAATTCACACATCGCGCTAATAATAATAATAAGTACATTTTGAAATATATGTGTATCAAGTTATAGATACATATATGTAAGAAAATAAATGAAATGCTTTACGAATGCATATAAAAAAATTCTGTCCTCTTCTTTTTTGCATATTCACAAAAAAGAAGAGGACAGAATTTACTTTTGATAATTGGATTTATATGTATATCAAGATTTTCTGTTAAAAAAGTTCCATACTATTGTTGAAAATATTGAGGTGCTTTGTTCTATATTTTCCGCATATCGGACAACCACCACCCTTTTTAAACAATAGTTAAAGAATCGGTCGATCACTATTATTGTCCACTTATATTAGGATTATTTTTATACTCTCGCAACAAAGTTGCTAGCAACAAAGTTGCTACGAGAGTATTATAGTTTTGTCCACATAACGGTTGGTTGTAAGTCCTAAAACTAAACGAGTTAGATATAGGGTTATATATATCAAAATGATCAGGGTGACGAGAAAAGTTCAAATCCGGATGTCTGTCTGTCCGTCCGTCTGTCCGTCTGTCCGTCTGTCCGTCCGTCCTGTCCAGGTGCAAGTCGCTGTAACTTGAGTAAAAATCTGGAGATATCTTAATGAAAGTCTTGGAACACGTGTTCCTTGGCACCATAAGAAGGTTAAGTTCGAAAATGGGCGTAATCGGACCACTGCCACGCCCACAAAATGGCGAAAACCGAAAACACATAAAGAGCTATAACTAAGGCATAAATAAAGCTATGGTAATAAAATTTGGTACGAAGCGATCGCACTATGAGGGGGCATATGTGGATGTAATTTTTTTAAAGTGGGCGTGGCCCCGCCCTCTACCAAGTTTTTTGTACATATCTAGCAAACCATTAGAGCTATATAAACCAAATTTTCTGCAGTCATTTTTTTTAGCCACCTTCCTAATACAGTCCAAAAAATGAAAGAAATCGGATCATAACCACGCCCACCTCCCATACAAAAAGTTAGGTTGAAAAAAAATTACTAAAAGTGGGTTAACTCACTAACGAAAAACGTTAGAAACACTAAATTTAACATAAGAAATGGCAGGATGGAAGCTGCACCTTCAGATTTTTTACAAAATGGAAAAATAGGCGTGGCGTCGCCCAACTTATGGGTCAAAAAACCATAGTCTCAGGAACTACTTCGGACCGATTTCAATGAAACTTGGTTTGTAATAGTCTCCCTTACAGTCCCAATGATAATGTTGTGAAAATAGGCCAAATCGCTTCACAACCACGCCTACTTCCTATATACCAGAACTTTGAAGACAGATCTGAAATCGGTTACTTTACAATATATAAAAGTAAGCACTAGTGAAGATATAGGTGCAGAACTTTGCGGCACAAATACTACAGTTTATAGTGTGGCAGCCCCATTTTAAAAATCGCCGAAATCGGACCATACGTTTTTAAGGCCCCATATATCCTGAACACGAGTGACCTCTGGTGCTTCTAACCTAATATTAGGGTTTCCAACTCTCGCTCACAATGGACTTTATACAATATATATGACGAATATGTGGGTCAAATTGTGTATTATATAATATAAATAAAGTTAAATAAATAAATTGCGAGAGTATAAAATGTTCGGTTACACCCGAACTTAGCCCTTCCTTACTTGTTAATTTTTAATAATACAGTATACTTTCGAAAAGTAAATTCTCAGAAAGTAAATAATCACCTTTAAGATTACACATGCACCTCGAAAAAGTAAATTTTTGAATTTACTTTTGAGAGAGTGTGATAAAAAATTCGAAACGAAGCAAGCAGCGTTTTTTACGATGTTTCAAAAACTTAACTTATTAACTTATTAAATTATTCGAAAAAGTAAATTACCCAAAATACCAATCGATTTACTTTTCGAGAGTATACTGTATTTAATATTTTTCCAGCTTTAAACTTTTATTTCGGAAACGCCGTACTTACTTTCATCGAACGAATGTGAGCCTAAATTTCCACGTGTATTTAAGCAAGCAATTTATACAAAGAACACACATACATATGTACGTGCGCAATCTTGCCTTTGTTTGAAAAGTTGTGAAACTAATAAAAAGATGTGTCACTTTAATATTGTAACAATGGAAATGAGTAAACAAACAAGCTAAAAGAAAACGAATGTGAAATATGAATTTAAAAAAAATTTGTTTGGTTGTTCGTCAAAAACTAAATTAGGCCTCAGCCTCAGGCAAACAAACCGGATTACAAAGATAGCTAAATTAAATAATTTGTTCTGTTATAAATTGTCGGCGGAATTGTTGTACTCAGTATTGAAGTGGGAATATTTATTTGCGGGGTGGTGGTTTTCAGTAAAGAACTTCGTACCATTTTAAAACCATAATATATACTTGAATTGAAAATTGTAACTTTATTATTCAATATGTATGTGATTGGCGTTGCAACCGTTTAGCCGGTTATAGCCGAATCGACGATAGTGCGCCATCTCTCTCTCTCCTTCGCAGTTCGGCGCCAGTTGGAGATCCCAAGTGTAACCAGGTCGCTCTCCACCTGGTCCCTCCAACGGAGTGGAGGCCTTCCCCTTCCTCGGCTTCCTCCGGCGGGTACTGCATCGAACACTTTCAGGGCTGGAGTGTTTTCGCCGTCCATTCGGACAACATGACCTAGCTTCAGCGTGTAGCCGCCTGTCTTTTTATTCGCTGAACTATGTCAATGTCGTCGTATAACTCGTACAGCTCATCGTTCCATCGTCTGGCGGTATTCGCCGTTGCCAATGTTCTTAGGACCATAAATCTTGCGCAAAATTTTCCTCTCGAAAACCTCCTAGTGTCGTCTCATCTGATACGTTGACATCGTCCAAGCTTCTGCACCGTAGAGCAGGACGGGAATGATAAGCGACTTGTAGAGCTTGATTTTGGTTCGTCGAGAGAGGACTTTACTGTTCAATTGCCTACTCAGTCCAAAGTAGCACCTGTTGAAAAGAGTTATTCTGCGCTGGATTTCGAGGCTGACATTGTTCGTGTTGTTGATGCTGGTTCCCAGGTATACGAAATTATCTACGACCTGGAAGTTATGACTGTCAAACAGTGACGTGGGGAGCCAAGACGCGAATGCGCCGACTGTTTGCTTGATGACAGGAGATATTTCTGTCTTGTCCCTCATTCACCTCCAGACCCATTCGCTTCGGCCTCCTTATCCATGCGGGAAAAAGCAGAACAAACGGCGCGGTTGGTTGCTTCCTGATGATATCAATATCATCGGCGTACGCCAGGAGCTGTACACTCTTGTAAAAGATGGTACCCTCTCTGTTTAGCTCTGCAGCTCTTATAATTTTTTTCAGCATCAGTGTTAAAGAAAGTCGCACGATAGTGAGTCACCTTTGTCTGAAACCTCGTTTTCGGTATCGAACGGCTCGGAGAGGTCCTTCCCAATCATGACGGAGCTTTTGGTGTTGCTCAACGTCAACTTACACAGCCGTATTAGTTTTGCGGGGATATAGCGGGGATTTAGATATAGTCACTCTAAAAGGTGCTATTCCGATTACAGCAATCTTTCGACTTAACGATACCATTCATAAAAAAGTTGCTGGAAGTCAGGTCCCAAAAATATGAAGGGCTGAAAGAAAGAAAACGTATGGAAATGCAATTTTACTATTTCTGCTAGCATATATTTTAATAAAAGTAGCATTTCTTCCTTCTTCGCATGGTTTCGTTTTACCGACATACAAATCGTTCTTTAACGGTCCAATATATCTATATAACAATCGCTGTTGGTCGTTGAATCCTAATAAAATATATGGGCAAATGGCATATTCAGAGAATACAGAAATACATGTACTAACTAATAGAGTAATTATGATATTATTTTGATTTGTGTTTTATTTCATTTAATTGAATATACTTATAGAAAAAGAAATATTCTACACTTCTAAAATGTTTCATGATTTCATGGACACATAGTTCATATAAACATCTCAATTTTCACATTCTTCTATAAATTATAAAAACTAGTTGCATGCTTCTCTGTAGCTTTTAAATATTGTTTACTTCATATTAAACATATTATTAAAATTAATTCTTAAAGTCTTTTGTTTTTTGATACTTCTCCGTCAGTCACCGTTCTTGTACACTTAAGTTCTTGAAAGCCTCTTTCTTGGTAACTGTATTGTTTCTCTTTTCATGCGAACGCTATTAACAGTATCCTCGTTGCTGTTTCCTGTTTTTCTTGTGTTCCAGCATTTAAGTGTTATCTTCAGCAACATTCGTGTACTATTCTTTGTTTTCCGCTTTACGCCATATGAGTGGCGCATTGTGCAGTATCAGACGGATAAGTGTGAAGCATACCATTTGTAAATGGATTTGTCAAATATTTATAAAGTGTGTAGTAAACATAAAACAAAGTTTAAATTCACAAACCAAATCAGACGAAAATTTAAATACAAGAGGGAAACAATTACCTTCATTGAACGTCGTTTTTAATACTTTTTCCCAAGCCTTATTAAAAATTTGTTGTAACCACTTGAAAAACTATATCTTCTTTGTTAAATACCTAATTCCTCAAAGTGTAAACAAATTAACTAGAAATGTTTGCTTAACGTTAAATTAGTGTAATCCTTAATATTTAAATATTACTCATGTAATAAACTCACAATATTATCATAAAGTTCATATAGTATTCGAACTGCGGAGGAATGGTTTCGATGATTCAGAGCGGGAAAAATTAAATCATGGAAAACATCGAGTTAGACCCGTTAGCCAGACGCTTAATTCTACCATCTACTGCGAACAACTGGATCGCTTGAAGTAGGCGATCGACCAGAAGCGTCTAGAATTGGCCAACTGGAAGGGTGTAGTGTTCCATCAGGACAACGCCAGACCACACACTTCGTTGATGACTCGTCAGAAGCTACGGGAGCTCGGATGGGAGGTTTTATCGCATCCACCATATAGCCCGGACATAGAGCCAAGTGATTACTACCTGTTCCTGTCCATGGCGAACGCCCTTGGTGGTGTAAAGTTGAACTCAAAAGAGTCTTGTGAAAAATGGCTGTCCGAGTTCTTCGAAAATAATTTGAAATTTACGACTTCTGCTTTTCTTCAATAAAGAAAAAAACTAGAGGTGTGGATATAGTTTTTTACACAGCCAATTTTAAAAAGATTTAATTGTCGCCTATAAGTTGCTAGAAAAGGATTAAACGTTCTACTCAAGTACAAAAACAATGTAGTGAATTTTGTTTGTGTGGATTTTGTATATAAATAAGTTGATACACTTTGAGTTTTTTGTTAGGCATAGCCAGCTGACGAAAGTAAAAGTTTTAAAACTTATTAATTATGCCAATAATAAGAAAAATGGAAATTTTTACGAATTTTTTGTTTTGAAAAGAAATTAGATTACACTAAATAAAATGATACGTATGCTAGGTTGTAGTATATAAAAATATAGTTTAAAAAAACTAAAAAACACGCTTTTAAACCACATCAAAACTAAAAGTTCAAAATATATAGTTTATAGCCTTTCTATATATATATATATATATTCTTAATATATGCTGACAAAAATAATTAACAAAGACATATTTGTATTTTAGGTTATTATATTTATATACATATGTTGCATAGCTTTTAAGCCCATCTTTTTTCTGAGTTGCTCATACTTTTGTTCGCCTTCTTGCAGTGGAAAAGTTACAAACATACATACTTACATACAAGTAGAAGCTAATAAAAAGCGTATTGATAATCAGTAGTTTCCTGTTTCGATTGGTGGTATTGATTCTATACAAAATATACTAAAGGTAAAGCTGTATGAAATATTTAAGAAATAGAAAAATAAACTTCAGAAATTATACGAAGTTGTGAGAGAGGGAAATATTATATAAAAATATGTACCTACATATTTTATTTGTATTAATAACTGTTCTTTACAAACCTCTCACTTTTTGATTCAAATATTTTCGGAAATGCACGATATCACTTTAAACAACATGTTGCACAATACAATAATATTTTTTGTTCACGTAAGTCTTAAAACTAAGCAATATTACATTCATAATTAATTCTCTGTTACCACTGATAACAATACAGGTCCAATAAAAAAAATTCGATGAAAGGTTCCTTTGACCAAACATGGTGTATGATATGTATTTTGGGCCGTTGAAACCGAATCTGAAGTCCGTTTTGCTCCATCACGTCAGGATTTTTTCCTAACTCGTTGTCAAAATACATGTCCAATTTTACTTGACAGAAAAAAAATTTAAAAATATTGACGGATTTAGCTTAATTTTTAGAATATAAAGGGGTTTCTTGAGGGGTTCCTTGATTACGAAATTAAAGTCAAATTTTTCAAAATACAATATGGCGGATCCAATATGGCTGTCGAAATGTATAAAAACTTTCTTTAATGTTCACAAAACTTAGTATATAGGTGAGCCTGCAAATGGTCGTTTAGTTGTACGTGTACGTGACCCTAATCCCATTTTTAGACATTGAATTCAGGAAGTATTTCACAAACATTGATGGATTTAGTGTACTGCAGCGATATTGAAGGACTAATAAATGAATATGATATTCCATATGAAGCTAGCGACTGGCACCTATTTATTGACTCTTCGATTAACGAAGTTTAAAAAAAGCTGCACAATGGTAACCAGTGTAAGCTTCGTTACCAGTTGCTAGTGAGGAGAATACTACAACCTCCATTTCTTACTAGAAAAACTACAATATAATAAACATCAGTGGCAATTGTGTGGTGATTTGAAGATAATAAACAATTTTACTGGGTCAACAAAGTGGTTTTTACAAAATCAGCCCATGCTTTTATGTGAGTGGGATGAAGTCGAGATCGTGATAAGCATGTTTATGTGCAAAAGGATTGGCCATTAAGGAAAAAATTAATTCCAGGCGTTCCTAAAAGCAAATGTTATAAAGGAGAGTCTAATTCTAACACGTAAAAGTCTTAGTACCACCACTTCATGTAAAACTGGGTCTTGTAAAACAATTTATTAAAGCAATAAGAAATGCGCAAAGCAAAATGGACAATTTGGGTGACTTTAGTGAAGAGCAGGGCGAGAGATTCCACCAGGATTTACAAGAGATGGAAAAGAGATAACAGGGGGTGTGGAATGACCACATGTTAGCAGACTATCATTTAAGTTGGTCACTAAAAGAGACTTCAACTAATCCACATAAAAGAAAAAGCACTACGAAGATCATTTTGAAACTAAAAAACTCGCTACTATTAAAATAAATTAATACAAAACGAACCAGCCTTTTTGTTGGACCAAACTCAAAAACACAACCGATACTAAGTTTTGTAAAAAATCCGATATTGCCATATTGGGATTTTCTATTTTGTATTTTGAAAAATCTGACTCCTTAAATAAGTAGCCTTTCAGGGACCCCTCAAAACCACTTTATTCCAAAATTAAGCTAAAACCGTTAATATTTTTAAATTTTTTTCTGTCAAGTAAAATTGGACATGTATTTTGAGGTTAGGATAAAATCCTGACGTGATGGAGCAAAACGGACTTCAGATTCGGTTTCAGCGGCCCAAAATACATAGGATACACCATGTTTGGTCAAAGGAACCTTTCATCGATTTTTTTTTGTGAACCTGTGTAATTGTTTCAGTAAATCTCGCTCCTCTTACATGCGTTGCTCGTTTTAATAAAATGTCCTACACAATCAATACTTAAAAGACACATACAAACTGAAATTTACATACGTGTCCTTAAAGCAAGGTGGATAACAGGTTCAACTTCTGAACATATATCCCAGACTCAGATTACATATGTAAAGCACAATAAATCAAAACCAAATTGCAGGGAAAATGAAGACAAAATGCTTTACAAGCCAAATAAAGTGTGAATGTGAACCGACAAACGGCACACAGCAAACGACTAAAAACATCGTTTGTAACTATATTAGTACTCATGTTGGTAATAGAATTGCGGTGTGAGCAGGTGGTAAAGTGCGACAGATATCTATCTAGATATCTGTCTAAAGATGACATTTGTTGGGGTTTTGTGTGTGCTAAAGCGACAGTTCCTATATGTCTGGTTTATATCAGTGAATCGATGTTTCATCGACAGGTACGAATCGACGCAGAAACTTCTTCGGATTACAATTAAAAAATCGTCAAACATGGAGTAACCGAACGTAGCACCAATAACATTGTCATGCAACGATATGTCCGTGCGAAATCTTTTGCGATGTTCTACTGATTCAGCTGACTCACGCAACTTCAATCGGCACGGTTTAGCAAATAAACCTTTACATATTGAAAACTTCTCTCATCTGTCCGTGGTGGCAGGACGGCAATACTATCAGTGGAGAAAATCTACCGTATTCGGCATCCAAGCGTTGATGCATTAGATACATGAATAGTATGTTTCTCTAACGCTTTAAATTCATTAAAATGATAGTAGTACAACAAATTTTCAGCATCATCTACAAATTATCACTTCATTAACTTATTTCAAATATATTCAAGTAAAATAAGGAGAGGAAAGCCAATTTTCTTTTGCTGAAGTAAGAAGAATTCATGGTAGATAAGTTGAAAATAAAGTTCTTTAAAATACATTCATAAGCAAACTAGAAACACTCTTACAACTTACACTACCAAAAATAGAATACTCCGAATTATTTGAAACCGTTGCTTTGACGCGTAAGGTAATGCAGGCAGAAGTATACCACTCAAAGTAAAACTTAACCAAAACAAAGTAGCGAGATTTTAATGTATGTGCAAAAGCGCCGGCAGGATAATGAGGTTGTATGAAATGAGAAAACGAATTGTATCAGGCAAAGGCGTTTATTAATACAAAAAACAGAGTGGAAACTGAGCTTTAAAAGGTGCAATTCTTATGTGCTCTATCTTTCTATTTTACTGCGTAGGGTATATAAATTAGAATCAGTGGAAACATGGTAGCTAAGAGAAGTTGAAATATTAAACGGAGAAAGTAAATTAGACATCAGTTTATATTAATTTGGCCCTTTCTTAAATTAACCAAATTATAGTTGATATTTTCATTTATTTACGTCATTCTAATTTAATATAAGTAATTCTTAATTTCAAAAACTTAGTAAACATTTCGTTTTATAAATCATGAAACTATGTATACTACAGCTCATTTTTTATAAAATGCATCATCTAAACTGCATCTAAACTGCAATACTTTTTTAAGGGAAGATTATTAAAAGTCAATGTATTTATAGCTTCATATATGTTGTGGCTGGGTATATAAGAATGAATCTTAATACGCATATTTCCATAATGTCCATTGTGTTTATATAATAGTGCAGTCAAAAAGTCAACTACAATATAACAATATTAACATAAAACTAAATACTTTATTTATATGTACACACTAAATATGCGCTAATTAAATAAAAACATATATGACCTAAAAATGTCATTTATATACCCCAGTCAAATAATTATATGTGCATTTCGGCTTTTGTTTATATTTCTTATTCACTGTTATTTTTTGGATTTCGGTAAATGTGGAATAAAAGGTTGATATGTTACCGTTACTATGCAACAAAAATTGTTTCATACTTTTCTCGTTTACCTGTTGTACATGTTACATTAAGAATGTGTTGTGAATTGGGTATTGTGTATATAGGAAAATATTTATATGTGCAAAAATCAGTTTAGCGGATCTTTCTTACTAATAGTGTCGCAGCAAAAACTTTTTTTGCTAAAATTTGTTTTCAAAATTATTGTAGGTGCATTAACTTAATGAATTATTAAAAATTTGATTACATTTTTTCAGCATTAAGCATAAAATGCCTCGTGGTACTAGTTTATCAGCCGAGGAACAAGTAATAATCATAGGAATGCATGAAAGCGGTTCCAAAATGGCTCTAGACCAAAGCGACATCCGAACAGTATCTCAAAATTTCTTAAAAACCCCACTAATTATGTTATAGTGCGACGCAGCGGACGAAAAACAACATAGATGAGCGGTGCGAAAGGATGATTCGACGGCTAGTAGTTGCGGACTTGATAAGCAGCGATCAAATATGGACCTAGTTAAGACAGAAAATAACAATAAATATAATTTTTTCAATTATAAATAAAAATCAGTTTCTGTAACAAACCTCTATGGCACCTAAACCAACGCTAAAGAAAGACACAATAAAGCACATTTGAGGTTTGCAAATAAATACCAATTCTGTGCCGATGAGTGATAGAATACAGTCTTTAGTGACGAAAAAAAATTAAATTTCGTCGACCCAGGTCATTGCAAGAAATATTGGAGAGATTTGCACCAGGAACGACGGTCCTACTACAAGCGATGTTTTGGAAGCGGTACCTTGATTTCATTGGCTGCATTTTGCTGCTGTGGAAAGATATCTACATGTTTTATATTCACTCAAATGAATGCTAATATCAATGTAGATCTTTTGGACAGCGAGTTAATAAAATTTGCTGGCAATATTTATGGCATATAACTGGACATATCGAAAGGATAACGCTGCAATCCACACGAAGAACATCTTTAATGATCGGAAAATTCCCGTATTGCAATGTGCAGCATTGAGTTCGTACTTAAATCATATAGAGGATCTCTGTGGGATCCTCTCTGCTATTGTTTTCCAAAATGGAAAGCAGTTTGAGAGAGTACATCACCTTAAATTAGCCATAATGCAAGAATTTTTTGCCAGTATTTTACATAATATTCTACAGTCATCAGTAGTTAGATTCTCTGATTGCTGGCTTAATTTAGTTTTAAAATATAAAGACAATTCTACTGACTATTAAAATAAACATTTCTTTCAGTTAAACTCAAATGTATAGGCTTTATTGGTAAAAAATAGTAAAATGCACATATAAATATTTACTATTAGCCTAAATTTCAATTTTGTTTTATAGTTTAAAAATATTTTGAAATTTGTTAATTTTTTGTTTTTTATATCGTATACATTAATAATAACAAACCTGCATACTTAGAAATATTTTGCAATTTTGTAATCTTTAATTTTTTTTGCAAAAAGTTCATGGCGTACATAGTAATTATTTGACTGGAGGCATTCTGAGCATGTAAGGCACTTCCTGTTATATTCATTGCTGGTTTAGATTATTATTTCGTCCATTCTATATAAATGTATCAAAATATTACTATCTTACCATAGAATAGCGAATAAGGAAGAAAAAAGTGTCTTAGTACTTACTTTTGCTCCATCGAAGAAAATTGTATTGAGTCAAACAAATAATATCGTTTCTAGTAGCTACTACAGATAAATGCACAGCATTTATTAAAAATGCTGAGAAGTAAATTAGACTGTAATCATGAATATTGTATATTATCCGTACTAGCTTCGTCAAACAACACTTACTGTTGAAGCTTGGGCTTTTACAAGTTTTTAACAAAAGAACACGTTTCAAATATATCGAACAGAGATATGGTGAATCGATTAAAATTTACTTCACCCTTTTGGCTTAAGTTCGCATTTTAAGCTAACTACATTTCTATACTATCACACGTTGAGCATGGGCAATACAGTCCTAATCCTGGAGGCCGACATTAGGGATACAAATATTTATATATTATAATTGCGCACGTAGACATATGCATGTGCGAATTACTTAAAAACATATTTCTAAATTTAATAACGTATATTCCTGATCAGGAGCTGTTGCACTTGGAACCAGCATTAACAGCAATAACAATGTCAGCCTGGAAATCCAACGCAGAATCACTCTTGCCAACAGGTGCTACCGAGGAAGAGGGAGACCTCCACTCCGATGGAAGGACCAGGTGGAGAGGGACCTGGCTTCGCTTGGAATGACCAATTGGCGCCAAACTGCCAGAAGATTTGCCAGATTTATCGTGAGATTTATAATAACGATCTTCATTGATTAGATATTCGTAGTATAATATTACATGTGTGAGACACATCTTTACAGCATCCTTTTAGGATTTTTGTCCCTACATAAACTTTTAAATAAACTTCGCGTTCGCTCTTCCATCGAAAATAAAAATAAAAAGTGTGTAACTATATGTATTATAAATTATTGTAAAGTATGTGTTATTGTTATTGTTATTGTTGCGTATGTCTTTACAGGGTCTCAGTAAATTGCGGTCATTATTTCCTGTTCTCTCATTTAACTATTACGAGTAAGTCTTCCTACGCCAACAGCAATGCGGTGTAATACTAAGCTCAAAGTAACTTGCTTATTATTCTCTAAATATGTAGTTGACAATTTCGTGGTTTTTAAGCGGAGTTGGTTTTTCTTTCAAGCCCACTAAGTACCCTTAATAAAGTAATTTCCGTAGCAAGGGCAATCTCTGTATTCATCCTTTCTCTTCGCTGCCTTGTAAAAAGCGACTGTTAGGTGAAATTTTACTGTTATTGTATTTTAAGCAAGAATGCAGTAGTGAATAGCGAATAATCAAAAATCCAAAGCGTAACTTCAAAATCGCGAGACGGTTTCCGCTTTTATATTAAGAATAGTTAGAATAAGAATTTAGTCAGAAGCTTCATTTGATAATAATCCGATATTAAGCATTGAACTACCCCGTTATTAATAACATTTCGTATTTATATGCTTTGGTATACTTTTCACATATTGAAATTGAACAATATATTTAATATCTTAAATTTGATTTTGATTTAATTATTTATTATTCCTATGTAATCGTTTTTGGACATTTTTAAATACATAAAGGCTAATCTCATACTTCATCTAATAAAATGTTACGCATACGCCCTGACAGCCATGATTAAAAAAAATTGCTTTCCCCTAATTCCAGTTTAGGTTCAATGAAAATGAAGTAATTGATCGAAGATTTTTGAACTTATTTTTTGTACTTTAAAGTTATATTTCTCCAAAACATCAATTTTTGAAATAAGGTGCCTCGAAATATCTTATATAAACTGTGTACACAATTTATTTAAAAACTACCCGTATTATGAAAGCAAAATATTGAAGCGATCTGTAGAGAAAATATATACATATTTCAAAAAGTTTTAAATTAAACATTTGTCTAACTTTCTTGATAACTCAATGTCTGGCACATATTTAATGATTTTAGTTTAAGCTCTGAGCACCGATATTAGTTCAGTTGTAAATATAGGTTTAATATATTTTTATATTTCAATATATTTAAATATTTCACAAACAGTTTTAGTACATAGCCAACAAAGAAAACTTAAATGGTTTCTTATCGAAAAATTGGAAATACGACATTACAATACAAAAGCATTTGATTATGCAGTCTGCTTTGCAATGGTATAACCCTCCATTTTCACTAGTTAATTTACCGACCTGTGTTCCACCGATGGCTATCAAGAGATGTTGGCTGCGGCACAAGTTTACCTTCGTTTTGAAGTTTACGGGCGAATATGTACGGTATATTGCTCACAACTTGTAGGTGCATGAAACTTTGCAATTCGCATCTCCATTTATGTATCTACACTTTGAACTTTAAATGTTTTGTGATAAATGGCAGGTTCAAATTTATAGTCACTATATTTCATTTCTTGATAATTCACTTAACCCTTGTGTTGCCACCCGGGTACCCACCGGAGTATATTTTGTTGAATAATATTTTTTTCTAAAAAAGATAGGCTAAAATCCTCTTGGATCCCCATGGTTTAATCGATTATCTAGCGAATTGTCCATTATAAATAGTTTACATTTTTTTCTAACTTCAGAAATGTTACATTTGAAAATAAGAACACGTCTCAGCCACCCGGGTACCCAGGTACCCCGATAGAAGTTCGGCGCAGATGGTGTAATACATTATGATTATAATTTTATTTTATATCTAAAAGGAGTACATAAGTATCTACTATATGCTAACTATAACAAATTATGTTCATTTTTAATTATTTATTGATATTTTATTCAAATTTTTTCATTTTTTTTGTTCAAATTATTACTTATATTTCTATACAAAAAGCAAAAAAATCATTCATTTTTTTAACTTCATGTCGCAAAATAATAATGTTATTATTATTATTATATTTTAAGATATAATTTAAAAAATTAAGAAAAATTAAAAATTACTTATTGCAATGTAAACATTTAGAAATGTTCACCGAATGCTGATCGCATACGGACTTATCGCACTCATCGCAGGATTTCAGGACAGAAACTGAACCATACAGCTTATATTCGTTTCACAGCATTCTCGAACGTTCCTGAAGTACTAACCAATTCAGAGAACGACCTGTTTCCCACCAATCGAATTCCACGGAACTGGCCTTCGCAGAATCGAGAAATTTATGTTAGAGCAGCGCGCGTTTTATTCCTGAGCTAGCATAGCTATAGCTGAGCTAGCATAGCTAAATAAAAATTTATATGTCGAACGGTATGGGTATGGTATATTTCTGTGGTCCTAGA